>CAHIKZ030000022.1:237500-305000 GCA_903632075.3 Acanthosepion pharaonis
TAATAGAAGTTTGTTTTGTGATGTCAACGAACACTCGTTGCCACTTTTGGAATGTCAACGAATACCAGTTTTCACTTTCGTAATGTTCGTTGTAGTAGAGATTTTGTAATCGTAAATTGCAACTATAGTAACGCTGTTGAACAATACTGGTGTCAGACGCCTTCGAATAGCACACGCACTAATAGTACTTGCTCGATAATACTCGCTCGAATAGTAATCTGTATACTGATACAAAGAGAAAAATAGTATAGTAAATAGAGTAAAGGATAGTAGTCCGTATAGTATAGAGGATAGACTAGAAATAGGGATCCGAATAGAGACAGAGGATAGATTAGAAATGCAGATCGTTGAGACGTCACGCTACTTTTTATTCATGCGTTTCTCCCATGATCACGTGATCTACTTAATTCAATAATGAAATCGCATGTGTTTGCTCACTGGCGATCTATGTTCAAACTCAAGTGTCGGCAGCGACACTTTATTCTTATATAACAGCTTGTGATCGTCTTTCTTTGGCCTACAGTCATCTAGTCTTGGGGGTCTGCCACAGAAAACTCAATTTCTGTTCTTCGCACTAATCGTCTCGGTATAAAGGCGTGATTATATTTTTCCCACTAGTTATGGGTAAATACTGTTGTTGGAATCCGATATTCATTTAATGACAGACTGACGAAGAGAAAGTTACTCCTGTAGAAAACAAACCAGGAAAACACCCCCTCAAAAAACAAACAAACAATAAAACAAACAAAAAACAAAAAACAAAAAAAAACAACAACCTGCAAATGAAAACTGCAGGCGTCGTTCTATACTCCATATTGCGTCTACATGGTTATAACATTTCAGACAAGTTTTATTTCATTGTCGATATTGTTTTTGAGACGATGTCTTCATGTTATGTTTTCAGGATAGTTTCTTTATGCTGTTTTTATCGCCTTATTTCAGCTATCTTTACGGATCTCATGCCCTTGGTAACTTTTCTTGAAAGTAATCTGTTATTTAAACTCATGAAATAAAAGAGAAAGCTCCCCTTTCTCAAAAAAAAAAAAAAAAAAAAAATGCGACGCAAGCAAAATATGAAATAGGTTTTTTCAAAGTGGACTGGGATGTGTGGATGGTGTAATGTATAGAGAATGCTCAGAATGAGAAATCGGACAGCCAAGTTCGGATTCGTTATATTCACTTACGTGAAAACACCCTTGGGCAAAAATATTAATTCTCCCTCTACCTCCAGCTATGGGTTAAATAGTAGTACATGGGAATGCATTATTAGCCCCCCCCTCCAAATGCTAATGTAATATTCACTCGCAAAAAAGACATATTCTTAAAATACAAAATAATCCGCAAAGGATTGATACACCGTACCCCCTCCCCACCAAAAAAAAAAAAAATCAGTCAATTTCAAAGCAGTTAGTGGAGCAAAGATGAGCAATTCCAGAGTGATAGAATTAATATATGGGCCATTGTTATTATAGAAAAGCAGCGGAAATTTCAGTATTTCCCAGAATAGGTGAGAATGCATTTCAAAATTGTTTCTTTTTTTTTAAGCGTAATATAGAACGACATAAATTATAATGCGTCATGTTGGAGAGTTTTGAAGACTTATTATCAATGCAAGTTCCTGGCCCATTTATTAAGTACTGATGATATTACCGACAGTGAGATTGAAGAAGAACTTGTCGAATTGCAAGATGATATCGAATTAAAACCGAGATTTAAAATCGCTTATACAAAACTTTGGCTGCAACTAAAAAGTCCGCATCGATATCCCACCCTATAGACATCTGTGCTAAAATTGTCGGTATCATTACCAACATCATATTTGATAGAATAAATATGAATGCAGTTTTTCGTCTTTTAATTAAAGACAGAAATAGTCCTAATATTATTTAACGAGAAAACTGCTAAAAGTAGTACCAGGCATCAACAAACTAATAAATCATCACCTAGCCCATCCATCTCATTAACCGTTAATATCTCTCTCTCTCTCTCTCACACACACACATATATATATATATATATATATATATATATATATATATATATATATATATATATATATATATATATATATGTCAACAAAATGGTCGTATCTCTCAAATAAGGAGTCTCAGTCTATTTAAATCGCGAATGAATAGTAAGTATGTGTATATATATATATATATATATATATATATATATATATATATATATATATATATGTCAACAAAATGGTCGTGACTCTCAAATAAGGAGTCTCAGTCTATTTAAATCATGAATAGTGTATATATATATATATATATATATATATATATATATATATATATATATATATATATATATATATATATATAATAAAACAAAATGGTAATCCGTATGGAATTTCCAAGAGGATAAAGATCCAAGGAGAGCTTTATATCAGAGACAGAGCAAAATTATTAATTAATGAATATCAAACCCTTAAGGTACCATCTTTATTTCGTTATTACTATTATTATAATATGAAACTAATGTAACTCCTTTCTTATAATTATTATTATGCATTACACTGTTTATATGATTATTAGGTTTCATCTTCCTTGTTTGTTGGTTTTAAAATTCATGGAAGGGAGCATTAAAATTATCTGGTATGACTTCGGGGTCGACAGTCAAAATAAATTTGAGAACCCCTAATATAAAGACTCAACAGGCGTATGAATATGGAAAGTTATAGTACTAAAAATGGAAACAGTCATCCGACCGTTCATCAAAAGCTTATTATTTCAAACCAACGCGTCAAACATAAAAAAAAAATACAATATATATTTACCTTGTCCGATTTACCCACCTTGAAGACTGTATAGTTAAAACATTTTTATCCTTTCAAACTTGTTCTTTATTTTTGTAAGCGGATTAAAGGCTCAACACGATTACGGAGCAGGATATTCAATAAGATATATTTCCTCTATCTTATTCCAAAATGACTAAATATTGATTGACCAAAGGATAAAGACGATCTCGAACGGAGTCAAATGAACATAGGTCAGTAGGAAAAGGGTCTGAGTCAGTTCTACCAAAGTTGAGCTATTACACTGTCCAAGAAGCTTGGCCAATCAGTTATTATCTGCAGAAAAGATTAACGCCGATCAATAAGTTATGCATAATCTTTTTAGGAAGAACCTACATGAAATCAGGCTTAGTTCTTATCATAAGTTGTCTGATCAAATACATACAAGGAGATAACAAAATCAGACCGAGTAGTTGACGTTAGTTTCTTTTGACAACGAAGTCAATTTGGGTTGAGTGATTCTTAAACCTTAAACGGCGGGAAAGGGTACAGAAATCTTGACGTCAAATTGGTAAAAACGAGACCATTTACGTTTTAAATGGTAGTTTTTTTTTTATTTTCGAATTAATTACGTATATGCAAAAAAAGTATAAATGATACTATTTTAATACTGCTAGATTATAAAAAAAGTACACTTGTAATTAGTATCAGAAGTAAACAGTCGAACTTTCTGAGGCACATAATGAGGAAAGAAGGCTTGGAGAATTTGACACTCACAGGATATCAGTCTATATTTCTGAGATATGTTTCTGGATATCTCACTTTCAGTTATTTCCCTTTATTAACTCAACACTAAAAGCTTTGGTTCATATTAGTAAAAAAAAAAACAAAAAACAAAACAAAGACACAAAAAAAAAAAAAAAAAAAAAAACCCGCGAAACAATGACGCTGCCGAGTTCGCAATACGGGAGCTATTACACTTTCGCACCCCCGCTGCTTAGGATTAGGGTTTTACAAGCATTGTGTTTGTTTCTCGAGATTTTCTTTTAAGCATGTCACCCCTAGCAAGGTGGGGAGCCACTAGCACGCAAGGGGTTACAGAGGATTTGGTGCGAGAGCAGATAGGAGTGATAGACCAGAGGATGAGGAGAAGGATAGTGGGTAGATCAAGGCAACTGGAGTTCCACAGGCGAGAGGTGCGAGACATGAAGCTAATGGAGTAGAAGAGACGGACACATTTAAAAGTTTCGACAATGAAAGGGTGAGAGCCGGATGCCAGCCTCGTAGGACGCTTGAATTCGCGAAGTCTTGCAACCAGCGGAAGCAGCTCATCGGAGCAATTACCATGAAAGTATTTGTCAAAAAGACAGAGAGAGGCAACGGCACATCTGTGAGAAAGCGACTGCAGACGAGATGCCAGATCAGGTCCAGTTATATTGCATATCCGTCTCTGGATCTTATCAAGAACCCCGAGACAAACAGAAGGGGCTCCAGACCATATATGGCAGCAATACTCCATGCAAGTATATACATATATACACACAGACATATAGACATACATTTATACACACACACAGACATACATTTATACACACATATATAGACATACAATTATACACACACACAGACATACATTTATACACACACATATAGACATACATTTATACACACACATATAGACATACATTTATACACACACACACATATATTTATACACTTATACACACACACACATATATTTATACACACACACACACACACACATATATATATATATATATATATATATATACACACACACATAAGCCCACAAACAAATATATACACACATTAGTTAAGTAATCTTCTCATATAATATTATATATCTGAACTTAATTTCAACCCTTTATGGGCTTCCGATCCTTAGCTATGATTAATTAATATTGAACATGTCATTTTCCTTTCTGATCGATTTCAGCACGATTCTTCTGTTAAGCTTGGAGAGTAATTATACATTTTTACTGTTCAAAGTATAATCCAATAGTGTTATAAAAACCTTGGAGAATTCCAGTAAGCTATATTTAATCATTTATAAAGATACAACTGTTAAAATTTAATCAAACAAATGGGCAATTTTGCTGTGTACACCTGGTATATATATATATATATATATATATATATATATATATATATATATATATATTTCATTGAATAAGAAGGATACTTTGATTTAGTTTTTTATTTCTCATATGATCTAATAATATAATAGCATCATCTACATGCAAACAGGCTACATCCAGATAACAAACTATTTTTTTTATTTAACAGTTAAAATATTCCATCCCTGAAAATGGCTAAATGTATAGCCGAAAACGCACGGAAAGAAAGAACATTCGGACAGTTTTTATATAATTTTTCATCTGAAAAGAAAAAAAATTAGATCATACGAACAATAGTATAAAAAACTAAATGAAAGAAGGATTGGTGCCTAAATACACACACACACACACACACACACACACACACACACACACACACACACACACACACACATTTATTTATTTGTGTATTTAGGCAGCAATCCTTCTTTCATGCACATTTCATTGAATACGACAGACAATGTACTTTTAGTTTTTTATACAATTTCTCATATGATCTAATAACTTTTTTCTTTTCAGATGATAAATTATATAAAAACTGCCCGAATGTTCTTTTTTATATATATATATATATATATATATATATATATATATATATATATATATGTGTGTGTGTGTGTGTGTGTGTATAAAACTACAACATCTACGAACACGACCAGAGTGCATTCAGTTTTCGCACGCGAGTATGTGTGTCATACTGATTTAGTCAAAGTTTACCCCATCCCAGTCTTCGCAAGCTCTTTGGCACTACTGTCAGTTTGACTTGTAGTGGCTCTATAACCGATATTGGTCACTGTAAAGGTCGCAAAGATTATATATATGTATTTCGTTCGAGGGTTTGTGTGTGTCACGCTCTAGATTTATTGATGCACCTCAAATATATATATCTATCTGTCTCGATATCTGTGCCTGTATTTATACCTTTATGGCTAACTGTCTTATATATATATATATATATATATATATATATATATATATATATATATATATATATACGCACACATTCAATATGGAGATGTTGCATAATTTATGAGATAAAACGCATATACATAAAAAAATGCATGCCAAACACGCATCAGAATCCTAAAACGGTCATTCACCTACCTATCCCCCCTCCGTACTCAATAATCGAACTTAGTGCAAACACATTGCTACTCCAACCCACCGCAAATAGCTTCACATTTGCATACGTTTGCGTGTGTCAATACTTTTTTCTTTCTCCATGTCTTCTATGTTAAGACCCTCTTTCTTTCTTCCTTCTCATTTCCTCTCCCCCTCAAGTTATCTCACACCAACATACTCTCTTGTTTGTTGCTCTTTCACTCTCCCTCTCTTTCGTTTTTAACCTGGGTACCCAAGCACTTCACGTTCGTGGAAAACCTCTTATCTTGCCATGGAAAGCACAGTTTCAGACTTTCTTATTCTCTTTTATTCTGTTACTCTCATCTGCTTTACTTATTACTTTCTACATTTTTTCTTTATCGACCACAATTTACTGGACATCGTAGACTTTTCAGCGTTTGCTATATCATCCCTCACCTGATCCTCGGCGTATGTATATATAAATAATAATAAGGCCCATCATCTTCTTCAATGCGATGCTATTTTTCATCGAATTTTGTTGGTGGTGGGGGATGTGGAGAGAAATTTTTCGACTTGATGGTCACGTCATCGCCCGGGTTGGAAAACTGATTGGGAAGTGTGTTTATTGACCTTTAAATAGTTTGATGGCCGCTCGGCCGTGCCAGTGTCTCATCAATCATATTTTTCTTGGGTCTTGTTTCCTGACTTGTCCGCTTCAGGAGGGAAGTTGTCGGACGCTTTTTATTAGGGCTTCATTTTCTTGTATTACTGCAACCTGAATTGCTTCAAGATGGTCGCCAAAGAAGTATCGCTTCGATGGAACTGTAGGGCAGACTTCAGAAAAACAAGCGGGTCTGTAACTCACAGAAAATTTGCAAAGGTGAGCCTACACATAATCCGCTTAAAAACAGGGAGACAAACGATTTTTTTTAATTGTAAATTAACTCATTACATTCTTCTTTGTGGACGTACATGTTTTTTTTTACATTAACAACTTAGGATTTTGATTGTTACTCGGGTGGCTTAAGTATGCCAGTTGTTTAAATTTTTTATGTTGGGATCTAACAGAAAAGAAAAAAACATTTTAATATAAGAAAACTATCAGAATTGGTAGAAGTCTTAAGTACAGTATAAAATGAAGTACTTAAGGACTCTTTCTTTAATTTAAAGTTTTTTTGGGTTTTTTTTTTTTTCGGAGTTGCTTAAGCCACATTGACATCTGTAGTCTAATTGCTAAAAATTAGTCAAATGTGAGTACAGATTCTTATAAACTAGTTACCTACTTAAAATATCGTCAGTTACTTTTCTCGGTTTTCATGTTTCCGTTGAGATGATTTGCACGTTGTGTTCAGATGAAAAAGGCGACGACTGACGATACAAACTTTAATCTGTTACGTGTCGAGTTAGTTATGCTCATTATCACAAAATAAACTAAAATGAAAACAGAACTTACGAACATCTCAAATTATGACATAATAACAAAAGAGCAGAATTCTATTTGGGAGGATTTCTTGGTTGGACGCGAAAACTTTTCGACACCTCCAAATATAATAATAATACAAGGGATATGGTGTTTGGATTTTGTATATTCGTTTATTTTTGTCGCACCCTTATATAACAAAAATAATGTTAAGATTAGCTAAAGCTTCGTTAATAAAATCGATATACCTATATCCAAACAAAGGCAATATTATATCAAATATATTTTCAAAGTTAATTAAAAATAAATAAATAAATGCAACTATCGAAAAAAATCTCTCCTTTAAAGGGAAAAATATATAACTGATAATATTGTATACCAAACTTGCATACATTCCGGTAGCGTTGTTAAATTTTATTTTGTTTCCACTGAAAATCCTTGGAAATTGCGTTTTACCATCATCGAATGACTTTAGGCAATATAAAATGCAAAAACAACATTGTTCTCTCTAAATATTTCTGGAAATTGAAGAATGATGGTAATACACCTTTTATCACCTAGGATATTGTAGCGAGAACCAAATCTTAAAAAGGAAATAAATGTAATTTATGTTTTGTTGAAAATTCTTAAATCACTTAAAAAAACCCTAGCTTATTAGACAAGAGAAATGAATTGGTGGTTACATGTAGGCATAAAAATAAATATCTGCTTAAATACGTTGATCCAGAGTAATTTTGAATGTAAATGACGGTTTTTTTTTTGTTTTGCTTAAAGAAATAAAAACAAGTAATCTATCTTTAGGCTTAATATAAAAAAAAATTCATATCTCTAAGATAATCTATATATATATATATATATATATATAATTATAAAGTGGAACTTTAGATGATGAAATCATGCATCGGATTGCTAAGGCTACTAGTGCTTTCGGCAAACTTCGCCATCGCTTGTAGAATGAGCGGGATATTCGACTGGATACGAAAATTCAGGTTTACAGAGCTGTTGTACTTGCCATCCTTTTGTATGGCTCAGAGTCATGGACTCGATACAGGTACCATATACGCCAGCTAGATGTTTTCCATAAAAGCTGTCTGCGTGCAATGTGTGGAGTTAAGTTTCAAGATAGGACATCTAACGTAGACCTGTTTAACAGGTGTAATATTGGAGGAATCGAGACTTTTATCATACAGTCTCAGTTACGTTGGAGTGGTCATGTCTTGAGAATGTCTGATGACAGGATACCCAAGATCCTAATGTACAGCCAGTTAGATCAGGGCTACAGGAATATAGGACGCCCATGGCTAAGATACAAAGACAAGTTGAAAAGCAACTTGTCAGCAGTTAATATACCACATAACACCCTTGAGCGCTTAGCTTTGGAGCGGGTAGAATGGAGAACAACGTGTTTTAGTGGACTCAGCAATTTTCAATCTGCTTGTCTGAATCATCTTCAAGAAGCGAGAGCAAGATCTAAAAGGTCAGTCAATCTAACAGTGATCTCATTTCACAATCCTCACACTTGCTCCATATGTGGCCTCCTTTGTAAATCACTAGCGGGTCTTAAATGCCACTTAAGATTATCGCATAATCTTTCATAACTGAATCAATAAGCTGGCAGATCCTCATACGTCGAAACCGACGGGAGAGTCCATTATTATTATTATTATTATATTATATATATATATATATATATATATATATATATATATATATATATATATGCAATTCCCATTTATTTTAAATGCTAAATACATTTTTCAAATTATAAAAACTGTAATCTCAGAATAATACAGAAGTGCGCCAACATTGCGATAACCAGATATTTTTATTAAAATTTAAATTATGTAACGGTCAGTCTATACTCAGCACCTGAATATGGCGTTGTGCATGAAACTCAGAGTCGAGCTATAGGTGAGAGATAACGTATATATATGTAAGTACCTCAAAAGAAACGCAATACCTGAGGTGTAAAATTAATTTTAAAAAATAAAAAATCTTTCTTGAAGTTAATGAAATAAATTTAATATTTCCGATAAGCAAAATATTTTACTGTATTTCAAAACTAATTTGAATTGGCTGGAAGGACTTTTTAATCGCTAAAAATAGCTGATTTAATGTCACATTTAGTGATCTGTCAGCACAATTCTCTTTATTAAAAATGTTTCAAAAATAAAATATACTTTCCTGAAACTTTAATGAATATTAGCTGATTTAAATTTTAATTAACCTGGTTTGAAACAAATATTACTTTTAGTAATGCGCTTAATTTAATACGATCGTAGGTGTTTATTTAAGGTGTTGACAAAATAACAGCCTGGCTGACAGCCGGATGTTTATCTAATTTTTTCTACGGGAGATATATCTGTAAAAATTACGTGAGGAATATAACGTGGCGGCCCTTTGTATATAATCTTTAACTACCCAATATTTTCTGTAATATAATACTTTACTGAATTTTAGGTACTTCGGCTTTAAATTTACTAGTTTCATCACCCCCACTTTTTTTTTATAATCTCGTGTATGGAAAAAAAAACGGCACGTTTATACACACATAAAATTTCAAAATTCTTTTTAAAATATTGGGGGTAGCTTAATTGTAAGTTTTTACATTTATGATGGGTAAATATATTTTTTACTTAATAAAAGTTTCACTTAACAGATACAAATTAATACAGAAATTTAAAAGACTGAATACTTTATAAATTATTCTAAGTAAAATTTAAAAAAACAAACTGAAGACAGTTCTTGTAAAAATTAATTATTCATCGAAAAAAGTTTTTCTTAAGATAATAGTATTCATAATATGTCTTATTCATAATAGCAATAAAAAGCTTTTCTAATTAAAAATTGTTTTAATTGTATTGTATTTTTACTTTACGATTCAGACCAGATTTTCGGTAGCTAGATGTCTATTTTACAACAACAACAACAAAAAATAACAAAACAAAACAAACAAACAAACAAAAAAAACAGGATGATTCTAATTCTCCAAGGAGTTCTGCATATAAGAAATATAAAAATTATATGGTATAAAATTAATTTCTCGAAATTTCATGAAATTAAATAAGTGGCGGTTGGGGGGTGACATATAAAAAAATGTTTTTATCAAGATTTTGTAAAAAAAAAAAGAAAAAAAAGGAGCATTTCTAAAATAATTTAATTCATCTGTGAATAAATCCTGAAAGTTTCATTGTAACCCGATAATTATTTGATATTTGCAAGAATTTCCAAATCAATATATTTTCACCACATAAAAGACGCTATAATTTCCTATACTAATCTTTGGTTCCCCGCGCCGATGCAAGAAAAACAAAATTTTTTATCAAAATTTGGAACCTTCTAAAAAAGGATCAAAATATAATTTAATAATAAAAAATTGCTCAGAATGTATGGCTTCAAGTTATATTTAAATAATTTTTTCAAGTATAAAAATATATCACTGTTCAAAAATTGTAGATTTATATATTTTTATACTTGAAAAAATTGTTTAAATACAACTTGAAGACAGACATATTGTTGAACATTGTCAAACACTGTGCTTTTTATTTCTTTTTTAAATCGCACTCTTCTCTCAACTGTTGAAAAATATTGGAAGAATTACGTCAATTATTTTGTTTGTTAAACATCCTCTTAATACATATTTTGACGATAAAACTTTGTATTTATTAAGTTTGGGGCATGTTCTTCTTGGCATACTCATTATTTAGCAAATTTGTGGCTATAATATATATATCTCAAATGGTTAAGGAAATTTAATAAAAAATTAAAATGAAAAGTTAAAAATGTTAGCATCACGTCCCCTTCGTGCTAATGTGTAGTTACGTCAACGAAAACGTAACTTTGGTCTGAAGATGTCCTCAAGGACGAAACGAGTCACACGAAAATTTTTCAACTTTGTCATTATATATTTTTTATTATCAACATTGGCAATTCAATTTCCCCAAACATTCTCATTAAAACATTCAATTAATATTTTACAGTGAACATTTCACATCAAAATTCAGCTAAGAACTGTCAAGCTACGTCGTAATTCATCATTATATAAGTTGTTACATACGTACAAACAAGTAATCACTACAAAGATGCATATGAACAACTTATAATAAATAATTATTGCTCCACTTTTGGTACTGAGCCCTCTTTTAAATTAATGTTATAAACGCTTGAATTTATATTCTTTTCGTTCTCACTATATATATATATATATATATATATGGAAGATGTTATAGTTGTTCCAACGAGAGAAAAGTGTATATATTAAAAAGAGAGAAACTGCAAACGTTTTTGGTTGTAATGTGTATTTTTTTTTAAATATATATATTATGCTTTATTTTCCATAATTTTGCAACACGTGTTTCGAGTCGCGCGACCTTCTTCAGGCAAAAATTGGATATTTCTGCATATTATTAAAATGAATTAATTTTCCTTACGTATTTCAATGTTAAACATTCTCTTTTTTGTGCGGCAATGACACAATTGTCTTTCTTGAATGTCTTCTTTGGAATAGACGACCCATTTTTATTTTTATTTTTTTTATTAAACACTGTAATTGCTTTGTTTGTTTTGGATACGAAACTGAGCAGACATGTTCTCTTTGTGCTACTATACAGCGTCGAGACGTTGCCTCTCAGCAAGACCCGCACCTCTTGCGCCCATAGCTTCGAGTCCCGCACCCTCAGGACCGTCGAGGCGGTGTACTGGATCGATCTTTTGTCCAACGAGTAGCTCCGCCCAGCCCATCCCAGCCATGCACCCTTCACGCCACCGCTCACGTCCTGCAACGACCGCACTGGAGTCATCTACCAGTTCGAGCCGCTATCTGCAGACTGGAGACAGCCTTGCGGCAGGCCACGCAGTTGCTGGAAGTACATCGTCCGCCAGGATTTCCAGCAGATCAGTCTGGTGCTGGGTGATGTTCCGACCTTCTACCAAGACCATGAGAGCTGGAGGGGCAAGTTATCTCTCGTAGAATCATACAGCAACTATGAAGATTACGAGAAAATAATCTTAATGATGAGGATGTTGTTTTCCTTTAAAAAGGAAAACTGCTTCCTGCGAAGTTCTCTTTAGCCATAGTGGTAAAACACACTGGCCCAAACGGTTGCTTCTCCTACAAAGGGGGAAAGCAGGTTCGATCCCTCGCTGGAACGCATTTTCTTTACTCAGATATCTCGAAGAGGCAGATTTCCCAAATTGTCATACATATATATATATATATATAAAATTCCGTCGGATTCTCTTCCAAATTTTAATATTGGTGTTATATAAGAGAGAGGGTGCTAAATATTCGTCATCTTCCAAAAATCTAACCGACTTGCGGCCATATCACGTTAAAACATCGGTTCTTGTCTGATTATCGAATTTAAGAAACGTCGAAGCTGCTTAGACTAGGTGCTCTAAGCTTGGATGTGCGGGTGGTGCAATAGATAACGGTTTCAAATGAGACCCGTGTCCAGTCAAGTTGATTATATTTCGTTACGCGCAATACTTTTGGGAAAAGTATAAACTATATCCTCTCCGGCAGATATAGTGATTTTCTCAACGTAGCTTAGATGTGGCACAAGGCCGAAATTATGGCGCTCCTCTCCTGCAGATATTGTGATTTTCTAAACGTAGCTTAGATATAGCACAAGGCCGAAAGTATGGAGCACCCAGTGAGGATTGGATTCAATACTCGGTCGTAATTGTTCTAGCGAGATAAGCTTTCTAACCATTACACCACGCCGAGGTGACCCCCTCTACCGCAGATGTGTGTTAAATAGCAGAACATGTATCATTATCATACCCACAAATTATTACAACCTCAAAATATGTTCCAGCTTTAAACAGAATACAAAAGGTTGATAAACCGTAAGAAATTTAAAAAATCAAAAAAATTAGAAAATCTGACCAAATGACGATCTACCAAATTTTATAAAATCCCTTCTTGATCTTCCAAGAGCTATAACAATATTGTGCCGGTAGAGGTTTGGCCACAATTTCACACCAGACATCAAGGAAACTGGATGTACTAGAAGGCTGACCTTGGGCTCGGTCTCAGCCATCGAGTCCGGGGATACGTGAGGTCATGCCTGCATCCAGTATTGGAGGCGTGAGAACGACAATGTTGGACAAATGGATATATGAACAACAGATCATATATAAACTGGCAGCCTGGTCAGTCTTTCAGACACCACAGACCGAGAATATAAAGCCTGCCTGTTGGACGGGTGTGTAACAACGGGGGCCGCCTCACGCCTATACGGGATGAGAGCAATTGACGAAATATGGAAGTGAATATAATGTTAAGTAATAAAGATTCAAAGCTGGTGTTATCATTTAATCGGCTCCCCTATTTCATTTCACGTTGAACACACAAACACTCTGTCTCTCTCGTATATATATATATATATATATATATATATATATATATATATATATTGATGCATGTTTCATTAAATAATATAGACAAGTTCTGTCTATTTATTTTAAGTAAGTTCCTTTCATATTGTCTAATAAGATTAATAACATTATCATTGAAAGACGAAAGGAAATCAACATATTGATACATATTTAAATCCAATCTAAGCTTTTGGCTTAAATAAGCCATTATCAAAGATGGCAATTACTTTTCAATATATCAAACAATACACGGACGAAACGATAATGATAGTCTGTTTTTGTTGCTAGAAAACTTTCAAAGCAACGACAAACTCGTGTATACGAGACGCGACACTACGAGACAATATCTATCTATCTATCTATCTATATATATTATGTAAACATTATTTTCGGTGGATACGCGTATTTGATTAGACGCTCCGACTATCGGCCTGAATATTCGAGAATTCTTATTTATTTTAAGCCGGTAGACGAAAATTAATAGATATACTGTTTGATAAATAATCAGAACATCTACCAGAAATGCAAGTATCCACTAAAAAATAATGTCTAAGTGATAAAAATATAATATATCAGGGATCGATGGATTAATTATCGTCTAAATTACACAAAAATTAAAATAACACTAACATCTCATTTTAACAGATATATTTATCAAAATTACACAAAAATATCTTGAAATACTAGAGAAAATGTATTCAATAAAATCGTCAATGGCTTCTACCACGGCCTCCAGACAACTTCGGAATCTCCGGCAACTCTTCTAGACGGTTTCCGTGTTTAAGTTGATTTAATGCTTCCATAATCCTTGCCTTTAGTTCATTTTTGTTGTTACAAGGAGTTTTGTCGGTCTCTCCTTAGCTGCGCCACATACATAAAATATACCCATTGCACCATATATATATATATATATATATATATATATATATATATATATATATATATATATAACGCATAGCTCTTCGTCAGAAATTGAGCGGCCTGGTTGCTGGTTTAGCGTTTAGACATCACGTATATAATGCGTTAAAAGAATCTCTTTCTCTGCTGTGCACCGATAGCAATCGGATGTCACACCACACTGATGAGCTGTGATACAACGAAACAGTCTCTCTGTGGCTATATATATATATATATATATATAAAATCATACATTATTGGATACTACATATTTCCTTTACATACAAAATAAATAATTACATAAATATAAAGTTTTATTTGCGGAATAATTGGAAAATCATCATGTGCAGTTTGACTGAAAGCTAGTTTAATCTCTGCAGTTGCAAACTATGTATTCTAATGCCGGTAATTATAGTCCGACATATTACTCTACTTCCCCATCCCCACTCACGCGCTGTTATTCTTGTAAATCGTGTTAATTGACTAATTTCATTAAGGACCTATAACCTGTAGCCCAGCCACCAGATCCGTCCAATATAGCTCTCTATGCATCACTAAAAAATTTTGTTGCGAATTCAGTTTTCGCAACCTTTTTTGTTCAATTTTTTCATTTTCTCTGTGATGTTAAAGTTCGTAGTTCGATTACTTTCATTTCATTAGCTTAGGTTCTTAATATACTGCATCACTTCCCTATTTTTACATTTGAAACATCAATTTCTTTAGGTACTTTCTTTTTGGTCAGTGCACGAGTCTACAACGCAGCCGTCCACTCTGTGCAACTATACGGTGTTGAGACATGGACTCCTAGCAAGTACCTCGAATGTTGCGTCCATGACTTCGAGTTCCGTGCACTCACGACCATTGATGAGGTGCACTGGTTCGATCTTGTGTCCAACGAGGTGCTCCGCCAGAGGACTGCTAGCCAAACATCCTCCACGGATAGTTCAGCGTTGTGTTCGTTGTCTCTGTCACGTCCTGTTACTAGAGTCATATATCAGTTCGAACTTTAATCTGCAGACGACCTCGCGGATGACGTCGTTCGCCAGGACCTCCAGCAGTTCAATTGGACGCTGGGGGATTTTCCGACGTTCTGTCCAGACCATGACAGTTGGAGGGATAAGGTGGATCTCGTGGGCTGAACGCCATCATGGAATTGAGATTCAGCAGCAGGCAACAGTTGGATGAATACCAAGAAATTTAAAATCGTTTTCTTCTTTCTTAATTCTTATTCTTTTATTTTTCTCTCTCCTTAATAGTAGTGTTTATCATATTCTCTAACACTCATTCACCCCTTGCATCCTAGTGGCTTTATTGTCTTGCTTAAGGTGAAATGATTAAAAAACGTTTATATAACCATTACTGAGTTAAAAGGCATATGACCATTGACCATATAACACCACTAACAGAAGTATAAAAGTAACATTTAGATGTCCCTTTACCATATAATCTCAAAATTGTACTGAACTCATCGATTTGATTACATGTTTCGCCTTTCAAGGCTTCATCAGATCCAAAAACGAAAGAATTTTCGTTTTTGGATCTGATGGAACCTTGTAAGGCAAAACGCGAAAAACCAAATTTAGAATCATTTGTCAAATTACTATCTATGTCCTATTTAAAACTCTCTCTCACACACACACACACACACACACACACACACACACACATATATATATATATATATATATATATATATATATATATATATATATATATATATATATATATATATATATATATGGGGGGGTGGGTGTGTGTGTGTGATATAACAAAGATATTTGTATATTTTTTTTTTTAGTTGACATGTGGGATCACAACAAAAATTTTCGACTGCTCCGGCAGTCATCCGACATTTGAATCTCCCACATATATATATATATATATATATATATATATATATATATATATATATATATATGAAATTTGATTGATGACCACGGGCATATTTCTTTTCAGAAGTTTTATATTTAATTTTTATCGTTTTAGCACAAATGTTTTTATTGATATGACAAGATTATGGATGTATTTCCAGACATTGTTTCTCCAAATACTTTCAGCCACTTCGGCCATATTCAAGAGTAACGTGATTTTATGATAGGAAAAGATTTTATTTTTTTGATATTGTATATTCTGGAGAATTAGTATGAAAAACACAGCTATAATCTTGAACCGTCAGTAAACAAAAAAAGGACACACACACACGCGCATAAGAAAACAAGATAAACTTTGTAAAGAGTTCCCAAAAGAAATATTTCAGTGGTCTCCAATCAAATATGCAAATAGCGAATTTACTGCTAAACATACACACATGATATATACAACCCTGATGTTTTTTGGGGATGTTTGAGATGCTTAAGTATTCTTACATTTTTCTGAAAGTAAACATTTTTTTAATCTGTTCAGCCCTCGCAATGTGATAATGCTACTAAGACGCAAGGGGCGACTGAGAGTGAAAGAGAATGAAAAAAAAAATCTTTAGAAGGAACCGGAAAACCAATCCTAAACACGTGATAAACCCCCTACTTCTGATCAAAAGATCGTGAAGAGGAGTAAACCGGACGAGAGGCGGACCTACCTACTTCTGTTAGATGGAAGACTAAATTTGTCCTTTTGGCCTCAATCTATGCAAATGCTATTGAGTTGAGCTTTGTCATTTTTGAAAAAATCATTACTGCAATTATTTTTTTGAACATAAATTAGAAATTAAATCAGAAAACTTCATCATTTGCTATTTTTTCTTAAACATTAACTCTTAATTTTTCTATAAGTATTATATATGGAAAAATATTTAGTTCTCATTCCAAAAAAAAAAAAAATTAAATATCAATATTTAAAATTCAATCCAAAATAATATTCAATAATAGATAAAAAAATTCATTTAATGCGAGGATCTCATAAAAAAGGTAGAATTAAGAATCTTTAAAACTTAATATCTGATTTAGCGCCCCTTACTTTTATTTGGTGGTGCCCTGCTATATATATATATATATATATATATATATATATATATATATATATATATATGTATGTATGTATAAGCAATTTCTAATGAAGTAATGGATTTTTTGATTTATTAAGCCGACAAATTTTTATCAGAGCCGTCCTTTCATAGGATTTAATGTTGTTAAGCGTTTTTTGCTCGGCCTAGGCAATCTAGGCTTCGAGAACTTTACTGAGTTGGTAAGTTTGATTTCTGACCTTTTTTTCTCTTACGGTGGATTAATGGATAGTGGCTCGGATTGAGGAATCGGGGAACCGAGTTCGAATTCCAGTCGAATCCATTACATTCATTTACGTGCTAATACCGTTGGGTTAAGGTATGAATCGTTTTCTTCTCCCCCCCAAGCTATGGGTAAATAGCAGGACAGAGCGGGTTATATAGCCTTGGATGGTAACTGATCTACCGTAGAAAGAAATGGCAAGCTACTGCGAGAAAAATCTGCTTCGCCAGTTATGTATCGAAAGATACATGATTGCCTAAGCGTGTATCACGCAAAGCATATAACTGACTGAATCTGGATAAGAATTTAGGTTTTAGCAAGCTGTCCGTTGATGGAACCAACGGTTTTTATCTTATATATATATATATATATATATATATATATATATATATATATATTTGTGTGTGTGTACGCGTGTACTTAATTAAATATCCTTGAACATATCTAAATAAACGTTCAAAAATTGACATACATGAGAAATTACCATAGTTACAACGAATAAAAGGAAAATACTGGTTTAAAAATCGTAAAAAAGAAAAAGAAAATAAAACGCAAATTTACTTCTAAAATCTACGATATCCTGCTATATGTACGGAGAAGCACATCTAACTGCCACGATACAAAAACAAAAACAAAAACGAAAATGTCATGAAAAAATCTTCACTCGGTCTTCCCCCACACCCACCTCTGCAACTCAACTGTATTTTATAAATCGTTTGTGTACGTGTGTACGCGCGTGTTAGCTGATCAGCAACGCTGACGGTTTCCAACCCATCAACTTGATATACTCGTCCTTTCCTATATTGTTGGCACGTTTATATATTTTTCCCCACATTTTTTTTCCTCACCCGCCGTTGTTCTATGGCTGCCATCTGTCGACCCCTGTGCAAGACTGGAGGAGAATTGAAGTAAGTGTCCATCGTTATTGAGATGGATGAAGGGACACTAGAGACCGTTACAGATCCAAACAGCCTCGTTTTTTTTTCTCTCTCTATTTTGTTTTCTCTCGCTATATATTAAGAAGAAGATGAAGAAGAAGCTACGGTCTGGCTTTGACAAATACTAAAACAAAATGAAATATTGGGTTTTATAATTGATAAGCGATTATGAAAAAGAAAGGGAAACGAACTGAGGTTGAGACAAATATCACGAAAACAAGATATATATATATATATATATATATATATATATATATGTATGTATGCAGTACCTGATGGATACTCAAGCAGGTGGAAATTGTAGGTAGACATATAGAGTTTCAACGACAGATTTATCAGCAACTCTTACGCCAGTATCGTGTCCAAACAAAATCATATTTCTGCATTTGTTCTGTAGGTAATTGCATCCGTTCATATCACTGCAAGAATAATTTTTTTTTAACAAAACATACCAGAAAAGTCACTTGCAAAGAAAATAAACTTCCAAACAATATTATTATTATTATTTTTATTTTCTTTGATTTCTGGCGTTTACACATTTCTTTCCGGGTCCCGCCCAGGGACCTAAGGTTAGAAATGGCGTCATGACACTTTCCACTGACAAAAAAAAACAAAAAAAAAATTACATAGATAAAGCCCTTCGTAAGGTGTGGGCTATACTTGTCAGAACAATTTTTTGTATCTCCTTGAGGCATGGACTTCCGGGAATCCCCTCAATTAGTCTACTGCAATCTTTTCCAACCAGTCCTAGGGCTCCAACTACAACAGGGATTGTTGATGTTCCCATATGCCACATTTTCGAGATTTCTATTTCAAGGTCCTTGTACTTTGACAACTTTTTGAATATCTTCAAAGATACATTGCAGTCAGCAGGGACTGCCATATCAATAAGGAGGCACCGTTTTTGTTTGTGGTCTTTAATAACAATATCTGGCCGGTTGGCCTTGATTGTTCTGTCAGTGTGTATTGTGTAATCCCATAGAATTGTAACAGGTCCTATCTCCGTAACCGGGTCTGGGTGGTGTTCATACCAGTTTCTTTCAGTTTTCTTCCCGTAGAAGTTGCAGATTTTCCAGTGCAGATATTGGCCCACTCTGTCATGTCGGGTTTGGGTTATTATTATTATTATTATTATTATTATTGTGTGTGGAGTAATTTTAAGTGCCTAATTACCAAATCCCTCCGCGTTCTATTAGTAAAAAGGCCTCTGTAGGAGAGTTATCTATGCACATTTGGGATGTTGCGTTTAGATGGATAGGGTTTTACGGATGATATATGCAGTTCCGCACAATGTAATCTTTTTTGATGAGATATATTATTACTACAGTGTAACCTTGGTTCTCGAACGTCTCACATGTCTAACAAATCGGTTCGAGATAAAATGCCTCGGTTCTCGAACAATATTCCCGAACCGAGTTAACCGGAACGGAATAATTTCTACCGCCGTGTTGTATACATTCGTGTGTTGTTGCGTGCTTTTCTTTTACAATTTTATTGTATTGTGACTTTTTTTCTCCACATTGATTTCTACTGGAAATATAGTTTCGGTTTACGAACATTTCGTGTTACGAACGGGCTTCCGGAACGGATTAAATTCGTGAACCGAGGTTCCACTGTATTTTGATTATTATATTTAAGTTCAAAGTAACTTTTTATTTTGAATTTTTTTGGTTAATAGTGAGAGAGGAAAATCTCTCCTCACCTTTCAGTTTCGATCGAAGAGCCAATTTCACAGCTGATAATCATAAACTTGAATTTAAAAATAAGATTTTGTAGTCTATTTTTCCCTAATCCCTCGTGCCTCTCACGCTGATGAATGGTGCGTGGGGCGGTCGAGGGAGGGGGCATATCGACAAATGTAGATTTTTAAGAAAACATGCTGCCAAAGAATATCAAATTTTAAACACTGTTATTATTATTTTATGGAAACAAAATGGACACTTATACTTAACATCAGAAAGAGACACTTGACATTTCTAAGACGCATAACGAGAAAAAGGGCTTGGGAAATTTGACACCCACAAGACATGTTTGAAAGGGAAAGAGCAAACCTAAAGCTACCTAAAGAGCTTGTGCAAATGACAGAACGGGGTTTAGGAGTGATAACAAAATAGACAAAATTCACTCGGAGCTACAAAGAACGAGAAATTGCGGAGAATCATGAAAGGACCTGACACAACACACCCACGCGAAAATAGCTACTGACATTATTTGGACTGTTATCCACATCTTCATTGCCATATTCACAACGTTTCGGCCGTTGTACGTCCCGGTCTCTTTAGGTGATTTGAATTTCGAACAAAGTTCTAGTTTTACGTTACATACCTCCTCCGGATGTCTCAGTTATTTCCCTTTAACTTAAGTGAGTTCACCACTGCTGTAGCCTGGTATTGAACTCACAACTCTTTAGTTCTAGTCATTGGATCTAACCACTGGGCCTGGAGGACATCTGTATATGAATTTTTGGGACTTATAAACCTAATGTCTCAGCAACCATTTTTTTTACCAGTGTTCATATTGCAATTTTTTGTTATTATTATTATTTAATTTTTTAACAGAGCTTGTATTTCAATTTTTTGTTGTTATTCATTGCTTTTCTCTAGCACACATTATTACTGGTTCCCATATTGTATTCATTTCTATGTTTGATCGGCTCAAGAATTTTTTGTGGCCTAGCATATGTGCTGATTTCTTTAAGTTTTCGTATTTTTCAGTGATACTCTACGTCTATTATTTCACCCTCATCTCACAGGGGGCGGTGATCACCCTTTCCCCTCCATATGTAGTCAGATACGCCTGATTTTTCTATTTCCTCGTATGTTACCCCTTTACGATGTTCTTGGAGTCTTACCTTGAGGGGGTGGCCCGTTTTTCCTTTGTAGTTCCTATCACAGCTACAAGGGATGGTGTACACACGGTCCTTAATCATGTTCTCTTCTATGAGGGGATCTTACTCAGAAGAGATGTCTGCAAAGTGTTGAACCAATTTTGAAGTTTATCCTGATGTTATATGCATAACAGATCTTTTGTATTTTCTCTGATAATCCCCTCACATAAGGTAGGCAGACTGTTTTCTGATTGTCGTTATCCACTTGTACCCTTATATCCCAGTTTGTTGGAGCAGCTGCGATGAAACCAGGCTAGTTGTTACGTTGTATGGTACTGCTTAAACTGACCATTTCTTGTTGGTATGTTTCTGGGTCACTACTTACGAATTTTGCTCGATGTTGTAAGCAGCAGACGAACCTTTTCTTTACACTGTAGGAATGGTGGGAGTCGAAGTTGAGGTATTGTCCGATGAATGTTGGCTTGCGGTATACGGATGTCTTGAAGCCCTGCTCTGTTCGGTATATGAGTACATTCAGGAAGGCGAGCATCCGGAGCGTACAACGGCCGAAATGTTGTGAATATGGCAATGAAGTTGAGGATAACAGTCCGAATAATGTAAATTATGTAAGTAATCATAATACCTCATCTCAGAGATATAGACAGATATAGAAAATAGCTACTGTTGATTAATTTAAGAACGTTAACAATAACATCTTGTATTGTTCATCTTTACGATGCAAACAGGCTAATGTGCATATTTCTGCGCTTACGCATTCGCACAAACATACATTACACTTTTGGCAAGACAAATGTAGACTTTTCTAATACAAGCGTATACACCTTTGATACGAAGTTCGCGCCATTTATATATATATATATATATATATATATATATATGGATATATATATATATATGGATATATATATATATATATCCAGGTAAAATGAGAACAAATGGAGTATAATTCCTTTGTAGGTATCATTTAATTTAAAAGAGGGCTCAATACAAAGTACAGCCAAATATTATTTATTTTAGGATGTTAAAACAAAAACATGTTAAAAATCGCTACACAATTACAATCATGTTTCAACACCACGAATGTGTCTCATCGGGCGATGTCAAACCAATAGCGAGCAAAAGATTAATTTAATTTAAAATACAGAATAATAATAATAATAATAATAATAATAAAAAGGCTTTGCAGTGATTAACCAATCAAATGTGACCTACGTTAAATTCAAAACCAACGGAATTTTTTTTTTAATATAAGCCATGACACGAAGCATATAAATCCTAGATAATTTCCTTATGGACATATACTATTTGTGACATTATTTCGTAAGATGTTTTGAAGTCTGACATTCAACTTTCAAAATAAGTAAAAGCTAAAAGAAGAAGGGAGGTAATTTTAAGACAATGCTAATTAGTTATATGCTCGTTCAACTTTTTACATAAAATTTTATAGTTGATAAATAAAACGCCTCTTTAAAAAAAATGGGGAATAACCGTCTGAAAAACAAACAAATAAAAAATACAGAACTGGTTTGGCAAATATATATATATATATATATATATATATATATATATATATATATATATATATATGAACATTGAAGTTGGATACTTGAGAAGATAGGCTGTTTCATGCTAGTAGCAATCGTCAGGCCACGATTGCGTCTAGCATGAAACAGCCTGTCGCCTCTAAGTTTTTTCAATGTTCACTTTTATATTTACACACGCCTATCTCTGATATTGAGCACTTTATCCCATAAATATAGCACACCTAAGAGTATATTTTTTATATATATATATATATATATATATATATATATATATATATATATATATACACGTTCAAGAAGTAACTGACTTTTTTTTTAGATCGCGTCAAGGATTACGCCTAGTTTATAGACGTGTTGTGCACCAGGTTTTGCCAAAAGCTACGTGATACTCAAGCTCAAACCATCTATAACATTCAGTAAACCTTTGGCAATGATACCATGTGAAAAACTCCGATCAAATTGTGGTACAACCGCTTCAAGTATGACTACACTTCAGTGGAGAGCGAGACACGTTCAGGCAGAACCGAAGAGACGTTTGAGTAGCTTCGACGTATAGTCATGGAAGATCGTCGTCACAATCCAGGATATTACTCCCGAAGCGGGATTAAGAACAGGATCAGTGGATTCCATTTTAACGGAGGATTCGTGCATGCTCGTCGTGATATTTTGTATCTTTTTTATGAATAATATCTATCTGTCTATGGGTGTGTGTGTGTGTATAGAACCTGTTATCTCACAATCAATTTTTTCGCAGTTGACAAGCTTAACGATCTACTAATATTAATACTAAATGTTTAAAATTAATTCATAGACTAGGCTGTACTAGATGTAGTGTCGCCCAACACCGCCTATTTCTACCAAACCAAAACATTAACCTGAAAACTCAAGTCATGTTCTTGAATAACCATGCCAGATCGAGACTTTCATACTGATACCACACATGGCACCAAACCTATTCAGAAAGAAATATCTAAACTGTCAGCTTCATACAACCACTTTCTCAGATCATTGGTTAAGCATGGCTTTGAGCGAGTGAATCCTGTGAATCTTGGCAAAGGCCATCCCTTTTTTTTTTTAGCCTTGTGAATTAGCGCTACAGAATCGCAAACAAAGAACTGTGTCGGATAACAGAACACACATCACTTGACGACTTCCAACAGCAAGAACAGCTAAAATGGATACCACATGTAACACGAAGAGAAAATAATCGCCTAATCAAGATGTTGACATTTCATATTCAAATAAAAGGTTAGGAAGGAAACCCCCGTTAATAAGGGAAAGAGCAATAACAGCTACTGGACGTGAGAAAACAACTTTCCTGAGAAAGTGTTTTAAGAGAAAGATTTTATAAATTTTAACCGACAGTAGTACTGGCTGCTCGGTCAAGGAATGCTAAATGTTTCTTTTTAAGGAAACTGTTAATATTATCATTATATCGATGTTTAATGGAAGCGTTTTTTTTAATAGTTTTATTTAATTGTCGTTGAAATTATTTTGTAATGACGAATATATAATATATATAATCAACCTGGAAGCTGTTAATATTTATAATAACGACATAAGATTATATTTACTATTAAACCTCATATGTTTATAGCAGTTTCATTAGCTATTATATAGTCTCGTTTTCACTGATATTATTTCATAGTATTAACTTCCTGGGGTTTATTATGAGCAAATTTTGTCTATTTAAAAAATAAAAAAAAATTAACACATTATTTGAAGAGAAGAAGCTGGGAAGGATCAATGTGTATCAATATTCTCTGTCTTGCTCTAATTGTCTAACAGCTGTTGCAATTAGTCCCTGTCTGTCTTACTGCTGATGTTTAACGAACTAATTTGAATCAAGCACCGCATTTCCTCATTCACCTCTAGGTCAAGCGGTGTTTTAAAATGGCCGTCCTTTTCCCGAGCTGGTTATTTCAACATTCTGATTATTATGATCTGTCTCTTTGGTTAGCCTTCTGCCTTATATAATCGAGTGGGACTTAGTTTAATTAATTACGGCATGATTAATTCATCCAATTACCTGTCTTATTACATAATGACTGTTATTAACTAGTTTCATTGTCATAGCGTTCTCGCCTCTCCTATCATGGGAGCTGCATTTTAAGTAGAAGTTCTCTTTGTCCTTCAAAATTGTTGCGAGGAAGAATTATTACCGCTCCTCACGACTTGAACACGACGAAAACTCCCAACAATCCGATGTTGTTTTCTTCCATGTATTACATGTAAAATAGATAAATTGCCAGTCATTTTTAGATATGGATGTGCATAGATGCTGTAATGTTCAGAGGATCGGAAAGAGAAATCGGCGATTCGAATTCGAATTCCCATCGAGATCGTAAGATTCATTTTCGCACAAGTACCCTTGAGAAAGGTATAAATCCGTCTCTTCTCTTCCTCCTCCTCTCTAGCTATAGGTTAAATAGCAAAACGAAATGAACTCTCTAGCTGTGGTTGTCAACCAGCATAGGAGAAAATCAGCTCTGACTTCAAAACCGTATGTGACTCTGCTGGAGCACACAACTAAGCTGTAACTAAGGTCCGCTTAGCAGAGCTGCAGCATAAACTATAGGTTTGTCATATGGGTGTTGAAGAAACATAGATGAGCCTCAGAAGATTGACATACTCGAGAACGAGCAGCCATGTTGAAGAAGATAAATCACCCTTATTTGCAGTCGAAACAGCGCTGATGATATTCTCAGATATTGTTATATGGAAAAAGAAACTCTCTTACATGGGAATGTATAACTTGACAGTATGTTGAGAAATCTAGCGAATAACTGGTGGAAGAAATCACTGTCCGATTAACTCTGTTTTATAGTCTTTGTTTTCGCTATCTTTATATGAAATAAATAAAAACTTGCCAGCGTCAGGTAAAAACAGTTATTAAGTTAAAGCGACGTAAGAGACGGGAACTTCATATTCAATGATAAAATTGACGTTTAATGAACTAGAAACACATTCTATGACTAAGAGCAAAATTGCTGGTGCCCGTGACTACATTTTTCCCAAAGGACAAAAGAAAACTGATTTTAAATCGTGCCATAGAGAAATAGTTAGCAAGCTAATCACAGAGACCGTTTGCACTGAAGCGAGTTCAATTCTTACTCGATGTCACGCATTTTTAGCCTTGTGTCATACAAAGATGAATAAATAGTATCACCTTGTCTCGCCATGGAACAATGTGTAACAAACTTGTCTCAAAACCATTACTACTGTAGCGAGGTTGATCCTTGTTGAACGTCACACACTTGGAGTTTTGTACGGTTGTGTTATTTAACGACATAACAATTGTTGGATTATTTAATATAAAATACAAGTATTATAGGACAGAAATTATAATGGATTAATGGAAAGATAAACATAGGTTCGTTTTACATTCGAGCCAAAAAGGTAAACACAGATTGATAAAAGTAGACACGATCCCGTTTTCCATTAGATTCACAAAGGTAGACACAGGTCCAGTTTATACTAGAGTCAAACAGGTATACACTGGTATGATTTACACTAGCGTCAATAACATAAACATAAGTCCAGTTTATATTAGTTTGATAAAGGTCGGCACAAATCCATTTTCTTTTAGATTAAAAAAGATAAATATGTCCAGTTTGCATACGAGTCAAAAACGTAAACAAAGGCTCGGTTTGCACTCGTGTCAAAAACTAGATAGATGTCCGGTGTGCCCTCAAGTTGAAAAAGCAGATGAAGATCCGTTTTAAACTTATGTCAAAAAGGTAGATGCAGGTCCGGATAGTTTTACTATATTTTCGCGAAAAATCATGCATATTCAACATTGTTTATTTTCCAAGTTAAATCTGGGGGAAAAATGCATCGAGAGTCAAACGATGGATTATTGAAGCTTACGGTAATGATTTAGTAAGTAGACGTACCTTCTTGGTATGATTAGCATAGTTTTAAAAAGAGGACGTTGAGCTCAAGAACAAAAAGCGCTGTAAAATATGCCAAAAGTTTAAAACTAATCAGTTATAGAAACTTTTGGGGGCAGATTCAGTACAAACAAGACGTGAACTTGTAGAAACATTGCAGACAAGTTAAATCGTTTTTAAGTTGCATTGTATAATAGAGGAAGCATTTTCTTTATTGGAAAATAATGACTGGTGATTTTCCTGTGACAACGCCCGTCTTCATGTTGTAAAGGTGACGCAGTAAAAAAACAGATCTGGGATGAAAATGTATTCTAGCAATTATTTGAACAGATCATCTTCATACTGTCATTTGTTCTGCTTGCCTGTTCATAGCTGCAAACCATTTGAAGATATAGAAAAATCGGAATTCATCAAATCAAAACCGGAGTCGTTCTTTTATGATTGAATACACAATTTAACCGAGAGGGGTTGTAAGATCAGAAAAGCCAAAAGAAACTATTCTGATGCCTTAAATGTATATTTATTCATAGAAATTGTCAGAAAAATGACAGAAACTTTTGCATCAGTATGATATTTATACCACTACTACTACGATTACTACTGCAATTGTTTTTTAATCTCTTTTTATTCATATGGATCTTGTTTATTTCTACGAATAATAATAATAATAATAATAATAATAATAATAATAATAGTAGTTGCTGTTGAGATAGAGAAGTACACCAATGAAGTGACGCTAGGGGTATAAGTATGTAAAGCTCAATATATGCGTCATGATATGCAGTCTGTTAAGAGTATACCAGGTACATGCGTCACAGTCAAATGTGCGCGTTATGCTGACAGGATTTGATAAACGCAGCCCATAACCCTGCAGGTGGGTTCCAGGTAAAAATACCTCCAGATCGGATATCCCAGGCTTCACAGACGATCTTCTAGTTGCCTTCTTTGTCTCATCCTTCAAACACTCTTGACACTCGGCCGTGACGTCCCCCCCCAGCTATTCCCGCTCATGAACAGATATTCCCGGTGTGTGTCAGCTTATAGGTGACATACCCAATTTTTTAATGTCAGTGACTAGTAAATCTGTTGAACTTAACGAGATATTAACAGTCGCACATCTTAATTATCCAGGACAAAACAAGCAAATGTTCACAGCTTTAAATCAATTAAGATTAGAAGACATGAGAACTAGGTAGCATTAGGTCATTTATCATCATTATTATTATAACTATTATTATTGTCTTGTTGCCTTTGCTTTGTGTAGTACAGGTTGCATGCAAGTCTCAACCAGAGATCTCAAGAGATAGGTTTTTTTTGTTTCGAAAATGCAAACAGATGAGAAAAAATTGTGATCACTGCATGGAGACAAAACGACGCAAGATGTGCAAAGTAAGCAGGAGTATAATTTTAGTCATTCACATTGCTAGGGGATGCTAACTTACTTCCCCTATAAAGGACGGTAACTCAAAATACAATTGAGTTACTTCCCTTGTACGCTAGCAAGCGCGGCACTACTGGATTCAACATGATGACAAGCTGATACGCACGTGGATTTCATAGTTTTAATCCAAACAAATCCTTGCTGTTCTCAGGTAGTAAGTAAATAAAAGTAATTTCATTCTGTGTTAAAATACACTTATCTTATTTTTATTCGTTTTTGTTCACACGAACAACCTGGGATATAACACATTTCAGCGCCACGGGGAACTTGATCAACATATTTGTTTGCACCTTTTGATATAATTCGCAGAGCTCCAATAACAACAGGTAACATAGTTCTCTTGAGATGCTCCATTATACTGATTTCTATCTCGACGTTCTTTTATTTATGTGGATGTGCGGGTGGTGTAATGCATAACAGCCCGGAATGAGAAGCTATCCAATCCCAATCGGGACTGTTAAATTCACATATGCGCAAATATCTTCGGGAAAGGTTTAAATCCGTCTCCTACCGGCGAGTGTGGGTTAAATAGTATGACTTGTATCTGAAAAATCATTGTTATTCTCAAAAAAAATGTCAATTCAAAATTCACTCGCAAAAATGGACAAGAAAATTAATTATTCATACAATCCAAAATATTTGTCTATATTTCTGAGATGAGGTATTTGTAACTATTTACATTGTTTGGACTGTTGCCTTCATCTTTATTTTCAATAAAGGGTTCGGTTCCAAATTTCAACGTATATCACCTGAAGAAAGCCGGCGTGTACAATGTCCGAAGCGTCGTGAATATAACAAAGATGAGAATAACAGTCCGAACAATTTAAATAGTGTAAATAAACCAAGATATTTCGAATTTAAATGACCAAGAAAGGGTTGATAAGCCGTAAAGAAAATCAATCAATGCTGTTTTTACTTAGTTTCTCAAGCGTTTTCAAAGATGTGTTTTTGTCAGCTGGCGCTATCGAATCTATCAGTTTTTAGCCGATCAACTCTTCTGCTGTTAAATTAAACTGCGAAAATTTCCACTCATGACACAGCTTTAAATGAAACTCCAAATTTAATCTCAGGGGTTCGTCTTTCACAGATTGTGAGATTTCCAAAACTGTCATGTACTCGAAAGTATGTGTATTAATGAAAATCTTATCTAACTATTCTCGTCTCTCTCTTCATATTTATCTATTCACATCTATTTGTCTATCTATTCACATCTAGACATCTATCTGTTCCTATCTATCTAAACAAAAAACTGAGGTACAGTATAGAGTTTAACAAATTATCCTATGGCATTTTGGTTTTTAGATGCAGCACATACCAATAGGATTTTCTCCTAAATCACACCCACTTATATTTCATTGAACTGATGAGTAAGTATCTAGATCCATTGTATAACTTGTAATCTACAATTACTCGAGTTAATTTATTTTTAATGCCGTATCTTCTCATGTTTCAGGCGATCTGGACTCTTCACACATTTCCTTTCTCTATTGTCTGTGAATTGCCATGCTTTATTGCGTAAGATAAGGAAAGACTTTCGAATGTATAGTTTCCTTCTCTTTTTTAGGCTGGTAGCCACCCAAGGTTAAAATGGTCAGTCTACTTTAACTATTTAATTCATATCCGAGTTGGGGAGGAAAGAAGAAATGGATTCATACTTTTAAGGCCATTTGTATGAAAAGGTTTGCCTATCGTCCAGTTCACACTCCTCCCCAGTCTTCTGAAAAGAGTAGAGATTTATCTCTTGTTTCTTGTTTAGGATTGGGTTTCTGGTTCTTTCTGAAGTCCACTTCAACTTTATACCTCTAGCGTTTCCGACTGAGCTCTGAAATTTGATTCGCTAATTATTTTTCTTCAGCCATAGGTGTAGAGAATTCGCCTATCGTCTGATTCACCCCCCCCCACAGTCTTCTGAACAGGAGTAAAGATTTATCCCTTGTTTCTTCTTTAGGATTGGATTTCTGGTTCTTTCTAAAGTCTGCTTCAGCTCTATACTTCTAACGTCTCCGCCTAAATTCTGAAAATTTATTTTTTTCCTCAATAGTAGAAGATATGTTCGCCTGTAATTCATTTTAAATTCCTGCCCGATCTTTAGAACAGGTGTATAGGTTTAATCCCTTATTTCTGTTTAGGTTTCTGGTTCCTTCTAAAGTCTTTCCCTTCTTTCACTTGCAATAGTCCCTTGCGTCTTAGTGGCACTATTGTCTTGCTTGGGGTGAATTGATTAAAAATAGTCTACGTAACAGTGTACGCCAATAACCGTTACTACATCAGTATATCCTTAGCCATTTTTATACCATACCTGTAATATCTAAAAGAAGAAAAAAAAAGAAACCTGAGAATGTTTATCCGACTTTACGAGTACTGGGCTGTCCAGTCAGAAAGTTACTTGGTTACGGTTTTAAAGTCTTTATTTTCCTTCCAGCAGATTATTTTTTTCCAAGCCAGCCAGATTACTCTGCCTTAAGACCTCTACTATAACACTTGAACTGTATTCTTATAGTTAATTAAAGATGTAGGTTGTTAGCTCCTCAAAGTATAGTTGTTAATTTACTATTTTCAATATCTAACCCCCTTTTTTTTAGTTCGGTAGAATAATAGTGGACGCTTGTAGAATGTTATATAATAGACATGCGATTTCTGTGCATGAAAATAGATCTATTGATAAGCGATGCCAGGTGGTCATTGTAAGGCTGCTTGTAAAAAGCGAGCGGACTTCGCACTTATACGAGATCATGACATGCGCCTCTTTAGAATCATCGACGTTATTGTTACGACTTTGCCAGTTCCTTAGTTGTAATAGTGGAATTAGTTGCATTGACCGAAAGATAATGATTGTAATAATGAGAACAATGTCAGCCGCCTACTTTTAGGTACATCATAAGATTCTGAATGCACGTCTTGATTTGGATCGCTACTAAATGGAACAGTATGATCACTTGTATCTATGCTAGACATGCCTGTGATCGTCCACCCCTTATTGCATCAGCCTGGCTTTTTACTATCGACGTCTCGGCCACTACCAACCCGTATAGTAATTATAATTCATTCTTTGGAATTCCTTGCCGTCTTCTCTCCCCAACCAAAACACTTTTTGTTGGCTTGGCGGTCCATTTATCTGTCTCGTCCGGTCTTTTTGGTAACAATTGATTCGTTGTCCAGCACACACGGTCCGGTTACCGGCCCCTTTCTCTTCTGTCTGTATGTCTGTCTGTTTATCGGTCAGTCGGACAGTCTATGCTGTACATGCCCAGCCGTCTGTCCACTCCTACTCATCCGTCTCTCTTTCTGTCTGTTCGTCTATCCACAGCGCTGTCCGGTTGTACCCAAGTTTGTTCGAACAACTATGAGCGAGGAGGCAATCCTGGCCATTCTAGCCACGGCACATTGTACTAAACAAGTTTCCTATTCTCACTGTTGTTTTTTTTTCCCAACTTTTCTTTCATTCTCCTAAACCCACCTTTTCTAGTTAACCAACTCTCACTGCTGGTCAGTTGGCTGTATGTGCCAACTAACTAGCCATCCACTCCCTCATCCATTAACCTGCACCCCACCCAACCATCTGTCAGTCTGCCTCATCCATTTATTGACTAGTGAAAGGAGGTGTGTTTGTCTGACTGGCGACTCCCAACCGACTGGCCAAAGCGCCATGTTGTCATGTCTGTCCCCCAACGTGCTGTTTTCTATCGCGAAAACGAGGTCGGCATGTCAGTGCAGTGTTTCACCTATCTGACGATGTCCTTCCACGCCATCAGGGTAATCATCCATTTTGACCAGTGGTCAGGCGCGGACACAGGAGGACATCAACGAATGTTTTCTTTAAGAACATGGCATCTATCTAGTTGCAATGTATGTCAAGTCATGCCAAACTTCCATCATCGGAAATGTTGGAGGATATTATAACAATGGACAGGCGCCATTTTGACTTGTCACTACGATGCACTTTCCAAAACGACTTTTATATAGGCATTATCATTTTTTATTGTTTTATCAGCAAAAATAGTAGCATGAATAACAAAGCTGTTACCGTGGCGTCATTCCCTGTGTCCTTTTTATTATCAACATTATTACAAAGATGATAAAAGGCTACTATTACGACTAATAATAGTAATTCGAAAAAATAATAATATTGGTGTCGTTTTAATCATTGCATAGTCAACATGATGAAAAATAAAATATTTTAGAATGTTGTTCTCTGTAAAAGAATATTGTTATTCTTACAATTTGATATACTGTTCGTTTTTGTCAACAAAATTTTTTATTTGAAAATTCTATTATAATGGGAGTTATCGCTTTGATTTTTTTCAATAACGTTCCAACAATATGATGAAGAAATATTTTTTAAAATTAGAAACTGAAAGATTTTCAGTGAAACCGAAAATCATAGTTTATCGTAAAACTTATATTACATTTACTATGCGGCTCGGGTTCTGGAATCGGAGAGCCGAGTTCGAATTCCAGTCGAATCCATTACATTCACTTACGTGCTAATACCCTTAGGAAAGGTATCCTCTTCTTCTCCCCCCACCCCAGCTATGAGTAAATAGCAGGACCGACCGGGTTCTATAGTCTTGGATGACAACTGGTCTACCGCAGTAAGAAATGGCAACCTACTGCGGAAAAAATCCGTCTCGTCAGTGATGTATCGAAAGATACGTGATCGCATAAGCGTGTGTCACGCATGGCGCATAACTGACTGATATATTATATATCATTTCACCCTAAGCAAGACAGTAAAACCACTAAGACACAAGGACTTATTGAGTGTTAGAGAATATGAGAAAAAAGAAACACTATTAAGGAGAGAGAATAAAAGAACATGGATTAAGAAGCCGGAAGATTACGATTGACATTACATTTAAATATTTGAAGATCAAAGTTGACTGGGAAGCAAGAAGCCGGAAGAGAGTTACACAAGCGAGAAGTGCGATAGAAGAAACTATTAGCATAGAACGTACGGTTTCATCTAACAATTTCAACGGCAAAATGATGAGATCTAGCCGCCAACCTACTAGTGCTTTTAAATTCATAGAGTCTAGGTACCAGAGATGAAAGTTAATCAAAACACTTACCATGAAAGTATTTATAGAAAAGGCACAGGGAAGCAACATTACGGCGGTGGGAAAATGACTGAAGCCGAGATACCAGGTCAGGACCAATAACATTGCGGATTATTGTTTGGATTTTATCAAGAATCTCTAAAGATATAGCAGGAGCACAAGTTTAGTAATATTCAAAGCAAGGACGAATAGTAATCTTATAAATATGAAAGATTCTAGCGAGAAAAATTATCCAGCACGACAAGTTTAACCAACTTTCCTAGCAAGAAACCTAGCAATAGATTCAATATAATCTTTCTATTTCATGTCAACAGAAAAGTTTAGTCCGGGAAGGCACTACGAATCACTGTTCTAGAGGTTAGCATCAGCCAGTAGAAAAGGGTTCTCTCAGACGATTAAAAGAGAGCATTTTCATTTTGGAGGCGTTATAATTAACAAGCCATTCCTTGCCTCTGTTAACAACAGAAAGTAAATCGTTTTTGAGATCAGCTATCAATTTGACCTTATCAATCCGATCAGATTTACTATTAAGATAGGAATAAATGGTTTTGTCATCAGCATAGATACAGAGTTGAGAACTGATACCATCAGGAATGTCGTTGATGAAAATTAGGAACAAGGTAGGTCCGAGGATAGAGTCCGGGGGCGGGGCGCTTTCATTAATATAAAAAGATCTAGAAGAGTGGCCGTTCAAAACAACTTTCATTTTGCGATTTGATATAAAAAAAAATGAATCAGTTCAAAAATTCGTCCAGAAATACCATAACCTTTCAACTTGTGAAGAAGGCCAACATGCTAAATTTTGAGATATATGTTTGAAAGCAACAGCCCAAGCTTCACCATTCATATCTGAAGCTTGACAGATTCTTTCAGTAGTAACCGTTAACAGCAGTTGACCGAGAGAAGTGAAAGCCATATTGCTTAACTTAAAGAAGACCCTGCGAAGTGTCATGCTTAACCAATTCAGAGTTGATTAGAACCTTTTAATTAAAAAGTCAGGCGTTGAAACAGAATTCCTTTTGTACTTGATAATCGGTGAAACGTATAGATGAAAATATATAAATTCAGACTTTTTCTAAAAATATTACCACGAAAGAGCAACAGACTCAGACTTAAAACTAATTACATGTCTCACTTATCAGTCTCAATATGGAGTTATACATGAAAGTTTACATCTATAATTATTTAGTCATATCTTTTATTTAACTTTCATCAGAATATGAAAGAGAAAAGAAATTCTGGTATTTTTTTTATTTTTGTGTTTGTTTATCATTTGCTAAGCAGATCTCACTTGTATCTGTCCTGTCATGCAGCATTCGTGTGTATCGTTCATGTGTGTTTGTGCATCACAATTCTAGTTGGTCTATGCGGGATTCGGTTGGACACCTCGAGGTGGTGTAATGGTTAGCAAGCTTGTCTTCCTAGAACAATTACGACTGAGTAGTGAGTTCGATCCTCACTGGGTGCCCCATAATTTCGGCCTTGTGCCACATCTAAGCTAAGCTTGGAAAATCGCTATGCGGGATTCAGTTGATAATGTGTATGTGCGTTTGAGTGTCTAGTAAGCATTTTTATTTATTTATCTTAGTTGTCCATGTGATGACTGGGCGACCCCCCCCCCTCTTCACTCGGATTATTTTTCACGGGAGCCCATATCTTCTCAGCTTCGTATTCGAAATGTAAACAAAACAATTTTTAAAGAATGGATTTATTTTTAATTCCACATTTTTATTACTTCAAACTTTGTTATAGTGGACACTTCTTATTTGAAATAGACGCCTCATGTATCGGCTCTCGACGAAAATAATCTGTGAAGAGGAAGTACTTTCCTTAAATAGGGTAAAAATAAGCCGTGTTTAATTGTGAAAGTCCTTCGTTGTAAAGCATGCCGTACCAAACGGTAGTTTCCCTTACACAGTGGAATACAAGTTCGATCCCTGCCGGACACATATTCTTTACTTATATTCCTCGAATGCGCAGTCCGATAGATTTAGTGCACACCGTTTAATAAATAAAAATGGGACGTCTATTTCAGATACGAAGTGTCCACTATAATAACGTTTAAAGTAATAATCATGTCGGATTAAAAAAAATCCCATTAATTCTTAAAAAAATGATATAATTAAAAACAAAAGACATTTTGTGCCGATTAATTTTATTGGTTAACTTTTCCAAATGACGAATTTTTCTTTTCAGATAAGGAAATTCCGTCATAAGATATAAGAATCATTTGTAATTTGTAAAAGTCGATCAATAAAATTAATGTCTATTGATTTTAACAATATTTGTCTTAAAGAACATTTTCTGTCTAAATGCACAGAATATATATATATATATATATATATATATATATATATATATATATATATATATATATATATATGAATTTAGGTAATAATGGTGCGGTAAAAATGGCTCAAGTGAAAAAAATAAGTTTATTGAAATATAAACTATTGGTAAAATAGTTGGTTTTGAATGAGATCTAATTTTAAAAAATGTATCATACATAACCTTTTTATTTATTTTTTAATATTAACAAAAACAGTAGAATTGTTTTCCTCCATTTGTTAATATAAATTCATACATGTAAAAAAATCACGCCAACTGTCCTCTGATTAGAAATTTAACTTTAAATAGCTTAAAATGTAACAGCTACTGGTATTTAATTTTAAGCTGTTTAAACAGTTTGTTTTCAGTTGTACCAATTTTCCCACTGCCGTTATTACTGTTATATAGACACACTTTATTTTAGGATATTACATCAAAAACGTAACCCCCCCCAAAAAAAAGAAGCTACACAAATGCAATCATGTTTCGATGTGTATTAAAACATCTCATCAGGTAAGTAACCGTAGGACCAGTTATTTATTACACATTGAAACATGATTGCATTTGTGTAGCGTTTTTTTTTTTACATATTTTGATGTAATATCCTAAAATAAAGAATATTGCTCTACTTTTGTACTGAGCTCTCCTTTAAATTGAATGTTACGAAGGTTTGAATTGGATTCTATTCGTTCTCATTTCACACACACACACACACACACACACACACATATATATATATATATAGAGAGAGAGAGAGATGTGCAAATATAGGAATACATATACACACAAGCTTTATTACATTGTGTGTATGCGGTTGTGTTTTATCATTAGCATCACTTCTATTTTCCATGTTTTTTTTTTCATTTGTATTCTTCCCGCAACCATTTTTTCCCCTTATTTTGCAATTAGTCTCCTTCTGTGGCCTTAAGAAAGTTTTTGTAGGGTTTTGTTCCTAGGAACAGCTTTTTGCATTCATTTGTTTATTTATTTCTTATTCGCGCTTTTTTTTGTTTTGTTTTTATGAAACAAGCAAAGCTTCTAATTCTTCAAAGTGGGACCCTCATTGGACATGACTCGACCTGATTCTGTTCGTGTGCGTTTATTTGTGCGTGTGGATGTATCAGTAATTCCTCCTTATTAGCAATGTCATTCATGACGCCCTTTGGCAGACTCATGGAGAGAAAAAAATGTACAAAGATGTAATCTCGTGTTTTTCTCTTTTTTTTTTTATTCGGAGCTTGAACTTGGATTTTTCTGCACTTCATTACTGCACTTTGCGCTCCTACCAGATGCACCTGCTTGTTTAGCAGTGAAATAAAAGCTTTCGTAATTAAGGTGAATAAACTCCAGTTGTAAAAATCGTTCCCCAAAAAACCTTCAAGGCTATCACGTCACAGCGCATGTGCCCGTAAAATCTTTGTGGCTTGTCAAGAAGCCTTTACTTGTCGAAATCACTGGCGAAAAATAGTTTGTATTTTGCAGATATTTTGCTGGAAGAATCTACAGTGAAGCCTTTTTAACAACACCTTTTTTTATTTAAGGGTAATTGTGTTATCAGATGAAATTTGCAATCGGCAAAGTTCTGCAATAATATGAAACTCAAGTGAACAGAACAGAAATTTTCGATGATAAAATGCTGACTTCCAGTTCCAAATATCGGAATGCAGTACAGAATAAATTTTGCTAAGTTTACTGATATCTAAAAAGATTTCCCGCTTTTCATCTTATAAATATTTAAACCAAAAATTTAAATTAGTTTTGAAAATTGTTTCATACTTAAAACATGGTATAAGTAGATTACTTTCTTTCGCTTAAAAAATTCTATTCTATAATTCAAATATTTATCGGCCACGTTCCGGACCTCCGCTATTTTTGATAATGGCGTATTCCACTGTTATGATAATGGTAATATTAGCCATTTCCTTAGAAGAAAGTATTTGGCAGTCGGTACTACTGTCGGTTGAAATTTATAAAATTACTCTCTTAATATTTTTTTCAGGAAAATAGGTTTCACTAGTCCATTAGCTGTTATCGCTCTTTGCAGATGGGAGTTTCTTTCCTATCTTTTTATTTAAAGTAGTCTGGAATGTCATCGGCTTGATTATTTTCTATTCGAGTTACATGTGCTACCAATTTTAGTTCTTGCCAATGTTGAAAGACCTCAAGTGATGTTGTTTCTGTTATTTGGTACCGTTCTTGCCACTGTTGAAAGACCTCAAGTGATGCTGTTTCTGTTATTTGGTAGCGTTCTTGCCACTGTTGAAAGACCTCAAGTGATGTTGTTTCTGTTATTTGGTAGCGTTCTTGCCACTGTTGAAAGACCTCAAGTGATGTTGTTTCTGTTATTTGGTACCGTTCTTGCCACTGTTGAAAGACCTCAAGTGATGTTGTTTTTGTTATTTGGTAGCGTTCTTGCCACTGTTGAAAGACCTCAAGTGATGTTGTTTCTGTTATTTGGTACCGTTCTTGGTGATTCTGTAGCACCAATCTACAATGTTCGAAGAATGGTGGTTTTCGCCAAGACCCCGAGGTTTCACTCGCCCAAAGGAACTTTAACCATCGAACTTAAAAAGTGGTCGTAAACAGCAGACAGTATCAATATTTGAGTGCTTTTGGCACCATGCATGACATCTATGTGAAAGTCTCTATCTGACGAGGCTATTTATGTACCTGACTCGAATTTTCAGGTTAATATTTTGGTTTTGTAGCAACTTGTGGTGTTAGGTGAAACTACTTCTTGTGTAGTGTATTCTATATCCAATTTCTTTATCTCCTTATGAGGCAGGGGGAGGAATGGAAAGATTGATGGCAACAAAAAAGAGATTAAAGCGAATGCAACTTTAAACAACTGGTAATGTCACTTGTAAAAGAATTATTTGCCAATCTCTTCTGTTGTTTGCTTTTCAATCAATTCACCCCAAGCAAGGCGATAATGTAACTAAGAGGAAGGGGTCTATTGGGAGAATGAAAACATTTTTAGAAAGAACCGGAAACCCAATCCTAAACAGAAAACAAAGGATAAACCTCTATTTCTGTTTGAAAGACCGACGAGGAGTAAGAACCGAGCGATAGGCGAACCTATCTACTCCTATTTACACATATAGCATTAAATGAAATAATCTTAGGTTATCTGGTTTCATCTAAGAAAGTTTTATTCTTCTACAAGTCATTTTTTCTTTAATATTATTTATATTTATTTTATTAACAAAACACTTGATAGGTTTATGTGAATCGATGTCAGAAGTGTGTGTGTGTGTGTGTGTGTGTGTGTGTGTGTGTGTGTGTGTGTGTGTGTTTGTGGTTGTGTTTTATCATTAGCATCACTTCTATTTTCCATGTTTTTTTTTTCATTTGTATTCTTCCCGCAACCATTTTTTCCCCTTATTTTGCAATTAGTCTCCTTCTGTGGCCTTAAGAAAGTTTTTGTAGGGTTTTGTTCCTAGGAACAGCTTTTTGCATTCATTTGTTTATTATTTCTTTCTTCATTCGCGCATTTTTTTTTTGTTTTGTTTTAATGAAACAAGCAAAGCTTCTAATTCTTCAAAGTGGGACCCTCATCATATATGACTCGACCTGATTCTGTTCGTGTGCGTTAATTAGAGAAACAAAAGATAGGAAGCTGTGGAGAGCCATAACCAACTAGCTTCTGAAAGGTCATGGTACTTAAAAAAAGATTGGTCTTGTGCTCACTCTCTCGTCCTTTTTATTCTGTAACCGCGGATGAAGCCATATGGATCATAAATAAAAAAGATTACAACCCGCATTCCTTATTCTTAGGAGCATATCAGGTCAGTGTAATAGCGCAACTCAGTGTATACCCGGCTTTATTCTAAGCGAGGCTGTTTTATAACTAGGGTATTAGTTAAGCTCGGCCAGTTTATGTCCTGGGATATAAAAATACCTGATTACTACAGTCTTTAGAAACGTGGGTACCTGGTTACAATTGAATTAATTCATATCAGTCATTATTATTAATTCACAGACTAGAACCATCACATGAAAAACTAGTTTAAAAAATCAGTGGTTGATACTAAGCGTAATAGCATTTATAAAAAGTATGGCTGCTATAGTTTAGACTCGGCTATTTTATACCCGGATGTATGAAATATCCCAAATTATATCACTGTGGCTATTCTAGACGGGGATGAGCTAGGCTAAATTTTCAGCCAGTCAGTTAAGTGCCATACGTGATACACGCTTCGGCAATCATGTCTCTTTCGATTCATGACTGACTAGGCAGAAGGTTATCCCGCAGTAGGCTGATGTTCATTTCTGTGGTAGACTGGTTGCCAACCAAGGCGAAAGGACTTAGTCTATCCTATTCAATCCATAGCTGGGCGGGAGAGGAGAGATGGATTCATACCTTTCCCGAGGGTATTTGTGCGTAAGTGAATGTAACGAATCCGGCTGGAATTCGAACTCGGCTCGCCGATTTTTCATTCCGAGGCGTTATCCATTACATCACCATGCCCGGGAGGAGGATATTATGTGCTGTTATACGGGGACAGCGTTAGGCGCTAACTCCGTATACCAATAAAGTTACAGACGCTAATTCCAATTCCGCTAATCTGTAAACCGACCCAAGGATGGCACTTATAAGCAAAATGAATTTAAGATAATCTATAAAATATAATAGTGACAGTGACTCATCGAAACAATTTACAATATTTACATAATATATATTTATATATGTTTATATTTATATATCATATTATTTTATTCTTATATATTTTATATAGGTTTATATATTTTTATATTAGAAAGAAATTAATCTTGAGCCGCCATGATAGAAAAGTTATGTTTTTCTTTTAGTTAGAATGATATTTTGAAATGTATAAAATCATTTTTTTTTTATATAACAAACAATTTTGATTGCTTCATAAATAACGCTTCTACCCAGAATCAGGAAAAGACAGCGGAAATTCCTTGGACACAAAATGATGGAGGGCTTGGAAAACCTAACCCTCATTAAGCATATAGAGGATAAGAGATATAGGGGAAGGCAGCGAGCCACTACCCTGACGAGATTGTATGAATGAATTGTGGAATGAAGGGGAGGGGATAGAAAGTTGTGGAGAGCCATGGTCGTCTATATACTGAAGGGATACGGAACACAGAAGAAGTGACATGAAGATGAAGACTTTTCTAATTCGCTTAATTATTAAATAACTAAATAAAACGCTTATTCAAGTATGGTGATTTTCTAAGCGGAGCTTCGATGTAGCACAAAGTCGAAATTATAGGGGACCCAGTGAGGATCGAAATCACTATCAGTTGTAATTGTTCGAACAAGATACGTTTGTTAACTATGCCAAGACACGCTTGCTAACCATTACACCATGCCATGTAACTTATACTAGTACGTATTGACAAATTGCAAAATATGTATCCTATTTCAAAGAGTAATTCAAAAATAAAATGCTTTCGTAGTCCTCCACAGTCTCCAGTCTACCCAACTATTTAACTCCTTGATCGAGGCTGGGGAGAAGAAATCGATTCCGGCTTTTCCCTAATGGGTGTAGTGTCGAAGTAAACGCAAAAAAAACAAGATCGACTCGGCTCGCCGATTCCGCTGACATCTACGATGAAAACAAATTGTGAAATCTCTCACCTGTGAAAAGCATTGCGTCATAGCACTGGGCTTGGGGGAAAAATCAGTTCGTGTGTGTGTTTTTTTTTCTACGGATTGGCACAAAGCAATATAAAATGGTAGATGATGTGAATTGAAATACTGTCATCGGCTCTATTCGTTGACGATTGATCCATTTAATCATTTGGCACAAACTCTTTTATATACACGCGCATACAAACACATGTACTATACATATATCTATCTATAAAAGGCAGGATGTGTGTGTGTGTGTGTGTGTGTGTGTGTGTGTGTGTGTGTAACGAATGCACGGCCGCAATTTTCGACGGATTTGCACTAAAATTTACATGCACATGCTCCAAGTTAGCGGGAAGGCCAAGACCGACTTTGCATTTCCCAACTCCCATCGATAGTGGAAATAATCGATTTTTTCATGCTTCTACGGAAGTTTTCATGTAGTTTGCGGCCATTTTCTACTGGCCAGAGTGAGAGCCTATAGTTGGCTGCCACGAATAGGCAGGAAGATTCTATTGGCCAGCGTGAGAGCCAACAGCTGACACGAATGTTAACTAGCATGCTAGCATGCAAAAAATCGATAGCTGCATTCGTCACAAGTGGGAAAAATTTAAATCTGCATGGCACTTTACTCCAATTGGCTCATTCGCTTGCTTAAACTCAACGTTGATTCTGATTCCGTGGAACTGGGTTGGGTGTGAAAAAGTATTTGTTGTTAACATTCTTTTTTCATTCGGTTTTTCCAGTTACGAGTCCTTTTTTAAAGCTGATCGTTTTGTGTTCATTTTGTTTAGTTCTTTTTTCGTAACAGATTTAATGTTTAATATAGAGCTTAGAAAAAATTCGCAGTGTGAGATAGGCAAGAAGTAAAGCATGTAGCAACATCAACACGGCAAAAGGGCACTCCTTTAAAGGCAAGGAAGGGCAAAAATATTTTAAGTCAAGTGATAGCGATTGCTGTATGAGTCGTACGATTTTTGAATCAAGCACGAGTAACGCCGGGCCATGCTGCTAGTATATATATATATATATATATATATATATATATATATATATATATATTACTATAAACGTAATTTGTAGTGGGTACATGAATTTATTAAAAATCAAAACTTGTATAGCAACTCAAATACGTGTACCCACTAAAAATAACTTTTATAGCAATGAAGGAAAAATATATCGATATAAATTATATAAATATATTTATAAGGGAAGAGTGCAGAAGATCGCATTGAGGGGTGAAATTGACAGTCGTCATGCAGTGTTGATTTCTATGGCCACAGTATCTCTCTCTTTCTCTCCCTGTATGTATGTATGTATGAGAGGAGGGGTGCTGAAAAGGTCTTGGCTCGCACTATTTCCTAAAATCTGATCAAAACATTAGAATTTTTGTGGTGAGAGCTTCTTCGTCGTACTGGTAACTTTTCACGACGTCTCATATATATATATATATATATATATATATATATATATATATATATATATAGTGAAACATAGTGTAACGTTTGAATTTACGCCTTTATCGATATATACGCCTTGTCAATAAGTTCGGAGACTAATGAAGAAAAAGGAGGATATTTTTAATATATTCGTCTTTGTTAATGCACTTAACCGAACGCTACTTCATTAATTGCATAGTCAGGATATTTATACAGAAAATCTTAGATAAAAATTCTGTTATTAACTGTTTGGCTACGGACTGATGTGCCTATATATATATATATATATATATTTATACACACACACACACACACACACACACACAGAGTGCGATGGGTAAATTATCGACATTTTATATTTTTAATTTTGCGCATGCATGCTGTTTGTTTTTGATTTTGTCGACTGCACAGTGTGGTAGTGTCAGTTGTGTACCGTCTGTGAGAAAAAGAGCATCATGACGCAATTCACTCCGCCAGAAATTTGGAAACGACATCCTGTACTGCTTGGCATTCGCACTGGAAGCTCCAATACGAACATTTCACAGTGTTTGAATGACACCCAAAGGATTTGGAAAGAGTTGGATGAGTCTAATAGTGATTGCGAAGGTACGGAAGCTCGGAAAACTCACTCTGATCGTTCTGATAAGAAAAGAACTCCAAAATTTGTTAGTGAGATCTTCAGGTTCAACACCAAAGCCTACATCAAGTGCCTTGGGGAGGTAGTGCTGCCTGTGTTAAGAGAGTGTCCGCTGGATGCCTTTATGCCTGGAAACAGGACTCTGCACCATGCCACACAAGCAGGAGGACCTAGTCATGGTTGTCAGACAATTTCTGTGACCGTATCCCCACTTACATCTTGCCACCTAACTCTCCAGACTGCAACCCCCTTGATTATTATGTGTGGGGCGCAGTTGAGCAAAAGACCAACAAAATTCTTTGTAACACCAAAGATGAACTGTAGGGAAGGATTATGGCAGCATTCGCCAACTTAAACAAGGAGGAATCTCGAAGAGTTGTAGGAGATTCTGAAGTCATCTGGAGGCCGTGGTTGAAGCTGATGGTGATTTTGTTAAATATGTTTACTCTTTACTATTTCAAGATATTTTTCTGTAACTTTGGCAAATATATCTGTTAAAATGAAATGTCAGTGTTATTTTCATTTTTGCTTAAATTTTTGCTGTATATAATATACATACTTAAAGATCGACACATATTGAGTCTCGAACTTTGTAAAAAAAAGTTCTATAAACTTTAGTGTGCTTTTAAGATATACATGTTAACCTTTTTAGGGAATAATTTTATTTACACAGTACCACTTCTAAAATAACAACTAAAAATATCTTCCAAGAGATGGTCACTGTTATCGAATATCGATTACCTACCTTAAGCGTTCCCAACCCTCGGAAACTGTAATTTATCTGAAGTAGAAATCATAGATGTTTGGTGTTTTTTATGGTTTTATTTAAAAGTTTTATTTTACTTTATTGCGTTTATATATATATATATATCCTTTTCTATTTTTTTATCTGTTTCATTTTCTTTTCGTGCAAGTAGAAATCTGGTGTTTCCGATTTCTCTTTTCCTTCCTCCGATTTTTTTGTCGCTCTGAAAATTAGGTTCTGTATTTCGAAGTTTTTTTTTCTCTGCGAAAATCTCTACCTTTATAGGAATGAGAAAGTAAAAAAAAAAAAATGAATAAAATAAAAAAAAGGACAAAGTAGTTCCAACAAGAAAAAGAACAACTTTGGATGAAAAATTCAAGAAAGACGAAAGGAAAATGGACAGGCGAATAAGAAAATAAACTACAAATAAAAATCTGATAGAAAAACATCTCTCCTGTAACACGTTGGCAAAATTCCTTCTGGTATCGTTTCGATCGTTATTCCTACTTATCCCCGAATAATAAAAAAAAAATAAAATAAAATAAAAAAAAAGCAAACCTTTGCTCTTGTCTTTCATTCGAATAAGAAAACGTAATCTTTTGTTTGATTCTTTATATTGAATTTCACAAGGAACAGGCAACGTTTTTGCTCATAAAAGCTGTAATTCTGTTTTGAATTGACGATATTCAATTAATGAACCGGTTCAACACAGCCTGATTTCAGAGACCTTTTCAGAAGAACGGCCTTTCCTGGGAGGTGTAGCGTAAATTACGTATTTTGTTGTATTTCCTTGTTTATTTTGCTTTTGTTCATTAAGACAAAACTTAAGAGAGATCATATCATCCGGGAGAAAACAATAGAAATTTTTGGTAGGTGATATTTTATCTGTCCCCATTACATAAAAAAAAAAAAAGAAAAAAGAAAAAAAGAACCCATTAATTTAATTTGCGATTCTTTTCATCATAGGAAAAGTATTGTAGGAATATTATTACTAATGAATGAAAATAAAAATATGAAATATCGATAAACCAAATAATACTAAAACTTTAAAATGAAATAAATAAAACCAAAATAATAAAAGTTCCCCCATCATGCAACGAAAACTTTCTCGCCTGAGAAACAAATTCTTCGCGCCTAAAAAACGCCCACTTCACACTCTTTGCTACCGACCTTCAAAGAGTCAAAACGTCTGTTTTATTTCTTCTCGGCACTTATCATAAGACGAAGAAACTTTCTTCCTCTATTACATGCAACCTTACAACATACATACCTAAAATACACACACCAACATACATACCTAAAATACACACACTAATCCACTAAAATAAAATTATATAATTTTAATTTACAATTTAACATGCTTCTAATGTTATTTCTTTGCATGTTTTTTTATTATTCCTGTGAACTCGAGGATATCACTGCTGGTATGATGTGAGTTATCTGACAGTATTTAAAATCTAGAAATCAATGTAGCATTATGGCATATTTTTATTGTTCAAAGAATCTAAAATATGTATATTTTAGTTCAAAAACGATTCTTCTGTTCGCGGAGAAAAATATCTTTTTAAGTTTTTCATTAGTTTTTTTTTATCTCCGTCATCTTCAAGAGTGTATTTGAAATATGAGAGTAGATAAAAAAATGTCTCTTTTGTCTGTTCTGCTTATTGTGTTTAAGAATGACCAAGCATCTAGCATGTCCCTTACCCAATCTTCTTGCTCCCTACTAAATTTATATTCTCCGCTTTATACATAGAACCTCTCAAGTCCTGCTGTCTTTAGCACTGTTCATGTTTGTTTTGTAAAGATGCTGCTCTTTAACGTTGGAGTCCTTGAAAGTATCATTGCTCACTCTTTCTGTCTTGTGCTGACGGTTTCTTTATCCCTTTCTTCTTCCGCTCGGCTCAGGTTGGTGGCAGCTTCTGCTGATAAAGAAAAATCAACCCCCTAGAGAGAAAATGGCGGAAAAGAGAATGCAAAAAAAAAAAAAAAAAAAAATGGAGGAGAAAGAAAAGAGAATGGCGGTGAAAATAATCGTCGCGACGAACCAGTGGTTGAGTGATAAAGAAGAAAAAAAAAAATTAAAAAGTCGACAAAAGCAAACAGAACAAAATAAAGATTAAATACAACCAAAGTAAATAACAAAGTAAATAAAAAGTAACTGCCCCGAGAACAAAAATAAATGTATAAATAAAGTAGCATGGACGAAAGAAGAAGAAAAATACTAAAAAGATCGAGTGAGGAAATAAACGAACGAATAAAAAAGGCGGGAAATAAAGGAAACTTTTGTTTTCTTTGTATTTTTTTTTGTTCTATATTTGTTTTTCCCCTTCTACTTTTTTATTCATATACATTCATTCCCTCATTAAAGCTATGGTCCTATCTCTCACTCTCTTTTTCTGCAGATTTGCTTTCTTTTTTTCATTTCTTCATACTTTTTATTCTTACGTTCTTCATATCTCTTCTTCTTATCGTAATGCTGCTGCAAATCTTTCTTTTTCTTTTACTTCTACTCTCTCTCTTCCAATTATCTATCTTTCGCATTGTTCTCTCTCTACCCCTCTCTTTAACTCGTCTTAGATTACCACAATAATTTTTATTGCTATTATTTTTATCTTCTACATTTTCTTTCTTTCTTTCTTTCTTTCTTTCTTTCTTTCTTTCCCTACTTCCTTGCGTGTTTACCCTGTCGTCCGTCCTACAAAATGTGTCTATTACATCTGGCTATTTCTGATTTTACACACAAATTGCCCAATTATACACAATTATATTCAATTCCGGACTAGTTCTCCTTCTGTACAAGGTCGTAGCCTCCGTACATAATTTTTTATACTGAACTCCCCTTCCTTCCAACCTATTCTCCTATTTAACCCTTGCATCCCGTCTCTCGCTATACCCAGCTAATCTGCCCTCTCATTTTAATGTCTCCACTTTTTATTATTGTTTTATCACTGCTCCTCTCAGATTATGCGTGTCTGTCTGCATACGCGTTATATTATCATTCTCATCATCACTATTGCAATTATCCGCCTTATATCATTGTCTTTCTGATCGCTACTATCATCCTTAAGTTCCATCATCACAATCAACATCATCGTTGTCGTCATCTACTTACCCATCATCATCGGCTTCAACACCACAGTTACAATTACTTTCATCATCATCATCACCGCTTGTCACATCTATAAGTATTATCATTTTTAAGTGCAGATGTTGTGCATAATTATAATTATTATTGTTGTTGTTATTATTATTATTATTATTATTCCCCCAACGGTTCTTCTTCTTATATGTTGTAATAATAACACTTATTTTTTTTTTTATCAACACCGAACATTTCTTTTTGAATTTCTCGGATGAAGTGTTATTATTACTTAGATTTATATTCAGACCAAAGTCCTCATCTTTTTTTTATTATTATTATGACAACGTCTGTTGTTTATCGATCCGGGTCATCTTCAGGGTCTAGTTCAAAATTATCTGAAGGTTATCAGGATTGACAGAAACCTGAAGAAGGCCGGAGGGCATAACGACCGAAACGTTTTGATAATAAAAAAATGAGGACATTAGACTAATGAATATTAACATAAATGATTATGACTATTTTATGCATGTTAGAATCAGTAATATAAGTTCAAATAATAACCTATACCTACAAAACTTACATGTTTTTACTATAAACAGTAATAATATTACTAATAACAGATATTATTATTATTATTATTATTATTATTATGTTGGTTTTCACCGATACACTGTATCGAATATTTTCCGAGGTATTCTCGCTGTTCTGGGCAGGCAAACTTTTTGTAATGGCTCTATTTCAAAATCATAATCCATTATCGGCAAAATTTGTTCCAAGATTTTTTTGTAGAGCACCACAATGCTCCAATTACCCTTGGTACTTGCTGTAACCTAGGTAAGGTTACTTTAATGAGAAATAACCAAAACGGAGGTTGGAAATGAAATGGTAATCTTTATAACATCAACAAAATACAATACTCGCCAGCGGCATGAAGTAGGTAAACCACTGCTAGTGGTGGACTACAACAGCATATTACCCCCGTTTACAATAGTGTCCAACGTATTTATGAGGATTGGGACATACCCATTAATCTTCATAGGTACGGTATATAAGAGTACTGCAATTACTCTCTTTTCTAGTGCATCTCAAACTTTCAAATTTCTTTTATTGTCCGCTAAAATTGCTGCTCTTATTATCATTAGATTTGATCTCCTCTCTGACGCTTAGATGTTTCGACCGAGTCAGCTCCTACTTGCAGCTTAGAGACACAGAACATGAACTGTTCCACGCAGTGCTGCCACCTGCACACACCCAATGATGCCAGGTACCCTCAAGATCTGCGAAGCAAAAACAGTCACCGAAACAGTTCCAATTTCGCAAACAATAAAAAGGACAACTTGAGCTGCCCCTTGGTATATTTCTCCGATTTGCCCTGCCACATTTTGGTACCTCTTTTCCAAATATGCTCTTAGTTGGACTATTAGCAGTGGAAAACAAAATGTGCATATGTTGTGAGGTGAAAGGAAATGTAATAAATTTCAACATGGTGATATTTTCATGTGTTTTATATATCGCTAATAAATGATTAACAAGAAAGAAAAATAGAGATGCATGCATGAAAAAATAACTGAAAAGAAAAAAAAACATTAAAATCTAGCTATTAGGAATTGCGTGCGTCTGTATGTGTGGTTGATACACATGTGTGTGTGTTAAAGAGTTCCGTCACCTGGGAAACAATATCCCCAAGCCTGGAACAAGTTCTGTGTCGGCGTTGTCATTACAGTATGTAGGCAGGAAAGAAGGAAAAAGAGGAAGAAACTGAAAGTGTCCCGTTCTTGTAGCTCCTACACAGCGCAGTCTAACGTCATCTTGACATACCAAAAGGGGGTAATTCCACTTATCTCTGTATTTTTGCCTGATAATAATAATAATAATAATAATTATTATTATTGCATTTGTATATTTACAACAGTAATTTGGTTGTTGTCACTGGGTGTTGAATGACAGATCGGTTTGGCAAGTCTCAATTCCTTTTAAAATCTATAATAATAATTAAATAATCCAGGCTGAAAGGCCGGATATGGTCATATTAAACAAAAAGAAAATGTGTCTGCAATATAGTTGATTTTGCTGCTGCATCAAAATCACAGAGTAGATCTGAGTGAAGAAATGGTTATCTCGATCTTGTTAGAGCGCTAAGAAAATCGTGTAGCATAAAAGAGACAGTAGTGCCAATCGTTATCGGAATACTGAGAACAGTTCCGAAGAGCTTAGGAAGTTGGAACCACCCGGAAAACAGTGTTACTGAAAACATTAGAATACTCAAAAAGAATCTGGAGTACTGAGGAGATTATCCCCAGTACCCGCCTCCAGCCACTACCGGCGTAAAAATCTGAATGCATGAAATAATATGCTTTAAGCTTGGATATGCGGGTGGTGTAATGGGAAATGTTTCGGGATTGTTAATCGGAGAACCGAGTTTCAATTCCCGTTGGGCTTCTTATATTCACTTATGCACAAATACCCTGGAGAAAGTTATGAATCCACCTCTTCTCCCCCAGCTATGGGTTAATTAGTAAGACTTGTATCACTAAATCATTATCTAAAAAAAAAAATTCTTACAATCGAAAAATATTTCATGGCTTTCAATAACTTGTAAAGGGTTCATAAGCTGTAGAAAACGAATCAATCAATCAATCGATCGATCGATCGAGTAATTAACACCACAAATTGCGCAGCACTTATTTCGATTAACCGCGTTAGTTAGATCGATTACTTCGTTACTTACGTAAATGTAAAATCAGTCTCAGTTGGTAATAAGTGACAGATGGTTATAGACGGATTTATAAAAAATTATTGCTAATTATGTTTAAATAATGCAGTAATTTTGTTTGCGACGTGGCAATAATTGTTCTTAAAATAATGGACGAAAATAAGTAACCAAGTAATCGATTTAAGTCCTCTGAATATCGGTATCATAATAATACTTCAACGTCTATTAATACGGAGGCATTTTTGTTTTTATTATTGTTCTATTTTTGCCATTTTATATGGTTTTATTTTTATTTCATTATTAAATTGTTCTTTACGTTTTTTTTTTCTTGCTTATTTCACTTAAGCTATTTCAGTCGAGAGAAATTATAATGAAGTGCCGAGCAGGACATGGAACAGTAAGAAACGAAGAACAGAAAGGGAAAAAGAGGATACGTTTTCTTCTCCTTTCAAGTCACCTCACACCCATCACCGACCAAGCGACAATCACGTGACGAATTGAGGGCGGTGGCCCTACAGAGATTAGCTGTGAAGTACGTATACACAGACCTGCCTTTATAATAGTCTGCTCGCTTAATATTCGACAGAACCTCCCAAAATCTAGGCGATGCCAGACGACGTCTCCTCCTCCATTAACACCCATACACGCCCTCACTTCATTTTTTTTTGTTTGCGTTTTTTAGTCCTCATATCGGTAGTCAAGCTAATCTGATCTCGCTTACATGAACAGCTCCGCATAGATGCCTACACATTCACAGGCACCCCCCCGCCTTATTACGAAAACATTACAGCTACATGCTCAATTATTTTTCGTTTTTTTTTTCTATTTTTTTTTTTTCCTTTCGAGTTTTAAAATCTAGTGAACAATGTTATTTTAGACCTGTTTAGTTTAATTGGCTTCTTTTACACTTTTTATTTTTTTTTTATTTTTACTTTCAAGTTGTTACTTTCCCTTTTCTATCATAATTTTCTACTTTTTTTTTATCTTTTTCTTAATAGCATTTTCTTAAATTCATCTTAAAGCCAACATTTTTTTTACTCACGCAAAGTTACTTTCTTGTTTTCGTTGTGACCGTTTTCCCTTTTCCTGTCTTTCCCTCCTTTCAAACAGTTTCTTTTTCTTCCTATTTTATATATTTAAAATTTATTTTATTTATTTTTTATGCAATTTCTTTGAACCATGTTGTTTCTTTCTATCGTTTCCTTCCTTTTTCCTTTCTATTTTTTCCCTTCCTTTCTCCTCTTTCTCCCCCACCTCTTCTCCTTTCTCTTCTCTTTCTTCCCCCTCTTCTCCTTTCTCTTCCATTTCTTCCCCCTCTTCTCCTTTCTCTTCCCCTCTTCTCTTTTCTCTTCTTTCTTTTCCCCTCTTCTCCTTTTTCTTCTTTCTTTCCCCCTCTTCTCCTTCTCTTTCTTCTCTTTCTTTCCCCCTCTTCTCCTTTCTTTCTCCCCTCTTCTCCTTTCTCTTCTACTTTCTTCTTTCTTTCCCCCTCTTCTCCATTCTCTTCTACTTTCTTCTTTCTTTCCCCTCTTCTCCTTTCTTCCCCTCTTCTCCTTTCTCTTCTCTTTCTTCCCCCTCTTCTCCTTTCTTTCTCCCCTCTTCTCCTTTCTCTTCTTTCTTCTTTCTTTCCCCGTCTTCTCCTTTCTCTTCTTTCTTCTTTCCCCCCCCTCTTCTCCTTTCTCTTCTCTTTCTTCCCCCCCTTCTCCTTTCTCTTCTCTTTCTTCCCCCCCCCCCTCTTCTCCTTTCTCTTCTCTTTCTTCCCCCCCTCTTCTCCTTTCTTCCCCCTCTTCTCCTTTCTCTTCTCTTTCTTGCCCCCTCTTCTCCTTTCTCCTTTCGTTTTCCTCTTTTTTCTTTATTTATCTTCGTTTACTTTCTTCTCTTTCTTATATATTTTCTCATATATTTTCCAGTTTCATTTATTCACCCATTATTTCTATTCTTGCATATTTTCATTTATTCAGTCTTATTCTTTCTGTTTCCTTTCATTTATTTCATTTCTTTTCTTCCTGTTTTCATTCGTTTAGTTATTATGTCTTTCTTTTCCTGTTTCCTTTCGTTCCTGTTTCCTCTCCTTACTTGCTTCTTTCTTTCTATATAACGATTTTCTTAAAATGTATTTTCGAAAAATATCTTAGGAAAGCACCAGATCAAATTGGGAAGATGGTGTACACCGATTGTATTAACGTTACCTTTCAGGTCGGGAGAACCTGACCACCTTGAAAAAAAGTCAGCCTTAGCCTGGCTGGAATACTGACCACCACTGGCCATTGGTGACAGATACGCAACCATTTAACCCACCAAGCTTGTCCTATATCATTACCTTTTCCTTGCCTTTCTTTCTTTGAACAACTCTCACGACACAGTAAACAAGGTTTCTCTGTAAAAATGTGTTAAAATGATGAAACTCGCCATTAATTTATCCCATATGGCGAACGTGACAGCGTGCGATCAGCCAGAAGAAGCGAACTAACCCCCCACCGATCATCTTCGCTACCTGCCACACCCCTATCTCGTCAACTGACGGCTAGGGACACGGACTCAGCGCGATGGGAACTCTCTCCCGTTCTCTGCTTATCACACCATCCTTTCTTGGCTGTCCAATCTCCGCCCCCCTCTAGCCATCTATTTATTTTTCATATTCACCTGATTTTTATTTGGGGACTTTTAAATGCGTTTTGTTAAAAACTAATAAAAAAAAAAAAAAAAAAGGAAAAAAATATATATATATATATATATATATATATATATATATATATATGTGTGTGTGTGTGTGTGTGTGTGTGTGTGTGTTAGCCGAAAGTAGTCGAGGAATCTAAATGAAATAATAATAAAAACGAAAGAATATTAATATACAACCCAGTGTGTCTGAAGATTTTAATTTTTTAATATTTTTTTTATTGTTCAATATATATATATATAACAAACTATTCTCTTTATTTTTTTATCCAAGGTTCTGGACGTATAAATGAAGAGAAAAATTTTTGAACTTGCGATATTCCACCAGCTATAAGTCACTGTGAAGAATTTAAGTAGAATGGTGTTAGATAAATGCACTCTATCCTATAGGACAAAGGAAAATGCAAGTCCGACTGCTGCCGGGAGACATATATTCCTTAATAAAACTTTTGACTAATGAGGCTGGTAGATATCAGTTAAACTATTATAACCCCACCCCCCACCAAAGAAAAAAAAAAGACGAGATTTCAACTTAAACAAATGAACCAACTAAATATAATGTTCATAGTTATAATAAATGATTAAAAATCTCTTAATTACTTTCTGATACCCCTGAAGAGTGGACGGAGTGATTTTCAGAGGGTCGGGCTAGAAAACTCTGGAATCGGGATGCTGAAGATAACATTAATCAGTTAAGTGACAAACTTTTTGTATATATATATATATATATATATATATATATATATATATTATATATATATATATATATATATACAGATAGCTAGATATGTATGTGTGTGTGTGTGGGGAGGAGACTTTGAAGTTAACACCGAACGGCGACAGTGTTTCATGCTTGAAGGCTGCAGTGTCACTTTATATTTACATACAGTCTATCCCTGATAGTGAACATTTTTAATCATAACTATTTTTTTAAATGCCATGCATGATACACGCTTAGGCGATCATATATCTTTCAATACATGACTAACGAGGCAGTTTTTTCCGCAGTATGAAGTATGATGCCATTAAAGGCTATGTAACCCGGTCTGAGGAGAGAAGAAGAGGATTCATACCTTTCCCAAGGTATGCAATAGATTCGACTGGAATTCGAACTCGGCTCTCCGATTCGTCAATTACTCCACTCTCTCTCTCTCTCTATATATATATATATATACATACACACTAGTTGGTCATTGCGGTATTTGGTGTGCACGCGCGTTTAAGTGTCTACTGGGCATTCTTATTTATGTCTGGTAGTGTCCGTATGTTTGATTGGGGGTATGTTTTGTGTGAGAGTGAAATAATTTAAGTTACACCGGTTGTGGTTGTAGATAGGTAGATTTCGTAAGTATGGGTTTTACAGGACAAATACACGTGGGGTGTGCTTAAGCAATGAAAACCAACACAATACCAGAATTTTTTTTCTCCATATCCTATCATTCGGTCGGGTTACAATATACAGGGTACCCAGTAAAAAAAAAGCGGCAAATTTAGAAAGGAATTTATTTAGCTATCATGATTCATGCACAAACTGAACAATCATCGTAGATGTTCGAAATGTTTGCCTGAATGTTCAAAACAAATTTGTAAGCGTGGTAACAAAGGGGCAGTAGCTTTGCAGATTTGCAAGTGAAAAGTGTTAGGAGTATACTCCAGATACAGCAAACCATAATATTCAAATCTGGGCTTTCAGAGTGCCACTGAAATGGACCAATTAGAGTTGGTGTATTTTCGCGAAGAATAAAATTGCCGCTTTTTTGCTGGACACCCTGTATATTAGTTATTAGGTACATAGATAAAGTTAATAGATAAATAAAAGTTCAAAGGATATCTTTGCAGATGTTTATCTTACCCTCATCAGGGTAAGATAAATCTATTGAATTTATTAATAGATATATTTATATTTAAATTAAATACGTTACATAAAAATAACGCTAATCATTGGTTCAAAATCAATTTAAAACCTGCTCTGTATTAAAAACTATCTAACCCGACAACGTTTAAAACGTTAAAAATGTTTTATGCTTGGAATCAGCGTTGAACTTTTTGAATGTATTTAAATTAAATACAAATATATCCCTTAATGGATTCGACAGATTCACTTGATCGGTGTATCTGCGAAACTTGAAATCAGAAGATAAGTGTTTCAACTTTTTATTTATTAATTTGAACTTCACCTTTATTAACACTTGTTGCTCTGATTTTTTTTAACGGTGAGCAAAATCTGTTTGCCTTTAAATGCATTAAAGGTCAGTGATTTATTGGCTGACGTGTTTTTTTAGGCTTTAATGATCTTTGTCAGTATATACACAGGCTCCAAAATAAGGTAGATGTCAACAGTACTAAGACCCCATAGTAATACAAGGTCTATTCTCTTTGGGAATTAAAAGAGGCATGTACTCATGTATGCAATCGTAAAAATGGCAAATGTCATCATGCGATACATTATTTCACGGCACTAGCAAGTATTGACGTAATACAGCAAAAGTTTTATGTCTGCTAAATAAAAGATTTTAGATTTGTCTCAATTTCTACTACATGTTTAAATGTCTGATGGGGACAGATTTGGCAGTTGTGCCGATCAGGGTAGCTGTCGAACCTCTTGCAGTAGCACGGGTATAAGGTTGGCGGACATTATCCTGCTGGAACGGGGTATTGCCTTCTTGGTGCATGGGTAGTAGCTGAACTGGTTGAACAACTGTTGGTACGTGGCGTTGTTTAACTTTCCTTCATCAAACACCAAAACAACGAGAGAAAGAGAGAGTTTTAAATTATGGCACCCAAAGCCGTGACGAAAGGAACTGGGCTTGTGTAATGTATGCTTATACATTCTGAAAGCAGAACCTGCTCTCATCACTGAACTGCATTCAATTCCACGTGTGAGCCTCTTTCGACATTACTGGAGACTTGCACAACGTTTTTGGGCGGAAGTACAAGTCTGTCTACAGGCACACGTCATCCTGTTGTAACTAAAAAATTCCCAACGGTCTGTGTTGACATTCCTCGGATCGCATTTGCTCTGATCTGTGCTGTGGACACCGTGAGGTCTGCCATGACGGTAGATCGATCTTAGTGAACATGGCTGTCCAGAACCTGGAATATTCGTATGGAATGCTAGCATCAAAGCGCCTTAGATGCGTCACGTCCAACAAGCGCAGCAAAATTCTTCGAAATTACAATCGGCCCTCTGGAAGGCACATAATCCCACACACCTCAAACTGAATGAAAAGGAACACGTGCGCGTCTCTGCGCAGTGACATCTCTGAATTGCTTCGTCATATTGAAATCTCAGATATAGAAAGTGCACTGGTGTGATTTTGTGATATTTACTTGACCCCACACTGAGTCAGGTTGTGACACAAGGTGTTTTTTTTAATGTGCGGAATCGAATGTCTTTACTCGGGCCGCTGGCCTTAAGTTGGTGAGAGCCGGTCCAAACTAGTCATAGCTGCGATACTACCAAGCGCAGGGTAAGTATCAGAATGTGTATACCACTCGAGAGAGAGAGAGAGTGATTTACACAATGTTCACTGGTGTGATTTACTGCATCACAAGATGGCTAAAGACTGAAACATTTTATCAGAATACCTGTCATCTCCTAGCATGCATATACTGTACCCGTGTCAAAATTTGTATCGTAACTTACAGTGTTGTATTTTTTATGCTCGTTATATATATATATATATATATATATACACGCGCGCACATGCACCCCAACTGCGAAAAAAGAGACAGGGAATTTGGTACAGTTTATTTTTGTTACAGTTACTTGAAGCAAAAGCAAAAGATGGAAAATCAGTAGCTTAAAACAACAAAATCACAAATATTAGATGTGGTATTCAAACTAAAGAACTCTGGCCAAAATTTCTCTACATTTTTTCAATCCCCAACTTGGATGTCCTTTCTTAAAGATAACAATCACCTAGCACTGAAAAGTTGGTAACTGCTACATCCTGGAACAACAAATGGTTAAAAAATGTATATGTTAGTTAATTTTTTTTTATCATATAGTAAATCTAAATTTTCCTGTTTTTTTGTGGGGTACGCTGTAGTATAAACTGCCGTTGAGGTGTGTGCCTGAACAGGTATCCTCAACAGGGATTGGTAGCGTATACTTGTCTGCTACAGTGGTTGGCCAATCCCTGTTGCAGACACCGGCTCAGGCACTGAGTCTACCTGTGGTTTATACTGCGACTATGCTGACTATTAACAGTCTAAACTAGCACAAGTATTAACGAACAATTTTGGTTTTCAGGCACTTTCCAAAGACGCAGTAAAGATCGCTAATCCGATCATTTCAAGAAGTCACCTTCCTGACAAATCGAACATGGTGAGATTCAAACCCGGGAATCGTGGTCGGAGAACGAGCTAACCATACGGCCATATATATATATATATATATATATATATATATATATATACTTCAAACGTTATTTTTAGCAGATACCCGTGTTTGAGTAGACGCACCATTTTTTTAAAGAAAATATGCGTGTCAAGAAAAATCTGGAGGATTGAGTGTGCTTTAAAGGAAAAGGTAAGACCTTGCTTTATTTGGAAGCTCTTTGGAGCCTAACAGTTTATATATAAAGTCTGAATTCGAAATTCTACCTTTTATATTTGGACCCAATTTTTAGGTACAGCAATCATTTCAACCTCAAACAGGCTATACGTTTAGTGGGCCCAGTAAGAATCCACCATTATAGATAGATAGATAGATAGATAGATAGATAGATAGATAGATAGTGCATTTAGGCATCAATCTCTCTTTTATACATGTTTCATTAAAGATATCAGATGAGGTGCCGTAATTAAGCTTTTTATTTAATTTTTCTTGTGTTCGAACAGGTGTTTCCTTTTCTGGACACAGTGTGTAGAAAATGTTCTGTAAATCGGAGCGCTTTCAGTTTTAGTTTTAGTCATTATCAAGGATGATTTTATTTTTACTTTTTAACTAGATGTATGGGTTGTGTGTATGTATCTAGAGTTATAGGGATGCTTTATTTTCCGAACACAGTCAGCAGACTGTGGCTGTGTTCGTAGTTAATAATATTGAGTGTTGGCTTTTTCTTTTTTTATTATTAAGGCTTCCATTATTTTAAATCTATTTTTTTTTAACACGTCGATGAGGTTATGCTTGTATTTTCTACTAGTATGTTTCGGATGGAGTCTGTTTGGTTTGTGTGTGTGTTTAGATGAGTTCTAATGGAGCTGTGGTTGGATAGGTGTCATATAAAACGTCTGGATAGGCATGTAGTAGTGTGACTGATGTAATTATTTATGAATTTAGTTTGTTCATGAAAGCAGTTCCTTAAGGAGCATTTGAACCCGTAAATAATGTTCGTTTAGTTTTGATTTTGCAGGTGTGTTGTGATGTTTGGGGATAAGGTTAGCTGTTTAAATTTTTTTGTAATAGATAATTTAATTTTTTTTTTATTCGAGTCAACTTGGACAGTGTATTTCTTTATAAGTGAAAATTCATCTTGTTTATAGTTGACGTGCATTTGGCTTTTGTAGAAGATATTTATGTCATGTTATACATCCCGTTAAAAAGTAAAAATAAAAACATCCTTGATAATGGCTAAAGGTATAGCCGAAAGCGCTCGGAATTACAGAACAATTGAACAGTTTCTACATACTGTGTGCCCAGAAAAGAAAACACTTGTTCGAACACAAGAAAAATTAAATAAAAAGCGTAATCGCAGTCCCTTGTCTGTCATCATTAATGAAACATGAATGCGCATATATATATATATATATATATATATATATATTATTCCGATCTAAAGTTTAAGTGCCAATGAACCAGGGATCTATCGGATAACATGACATGTTTCTGTACACATATCCTTAGTGAGTTATTAAACTTAGCTGTGGCACAAAGCCGCAAGTATAGAATACCCAGTGAGGAACGAACTAACTAGTCAGTCTTAGCGTGATCTTACGAGACGAGCTTGTTAACCATTACACTACGCCGAAATGCACGTTATTTACATATATTTCTATACTTTAGCAGTATATACACACACAAGTTCATTTTTCTTTCTATAAACTCACGATTGTATCCTTATTCGTGTACAAAGCTTTTATTTTTTTTTAATACATTCGTCTATGCGCGGACCCCACCCGCACTTGGATGAGCAAACACCTAAGTAGTCACACATATGCACTCACCGAATATCTTCTCTTTATTCTAATATACACAAGAGGCCACATAACCTGCACCCCAGACATTATCTCTTCTCTTTCTTAAGTATTTTTCCCTTCTATTCTTTGCCATTCTTATTTCGTTTCTAGTCTTTCTTGTTTCCTTTCATAATTTTTTTTTATCTCTTGGCATTGTGCTCATGCCCCCTATTCCGGCAACGGATTTTTTTTCCCGCCTTCCCCTTTTTTCCCGCCTCTTCGCCATGACGTTACTTCTTTACCGTGGCGCCCGTCTTTGCTTCTGCCTTCGCCGAGCGTTTTTGTTACTACAACCAGGCAGTTACAGCTTTTTCTATGCCACCTTTTCTTAAAGAGTCTCTCTACAAAGTGTTTTTCGCCGTCGTAGCGGCAAAATAACTGCCAGTATTTCTACTGCTACACTCACCCAATGTTCTGCTTCTCTATCCATTCAGGCAGAGACATCGATTCGTTCGAGTGTAGATCGTGCGATGGCTGTCGATCTGTTCTCTTCACACATATTAAATGTTAGGGGCCGCGGCGTTGGTGAACGTGAAGGAGGACAGTGATGACCAATGAGTTGGGACTGGCAAAGAACGGAGAGGTGTTTGTGGGTTAAAGGCCAAGCGATCTGCCTTTTTTTTGTTATTTTCTTTCAATCATTTTTTTGTATGAACTTGTTTATCTGTTTGTTTGTATTTCATCGTCATTTTCTCTTCTCTCTTTTTTTTCTTGATATCTTTAAAAACAGTCTTTTACTGCTTTCTTTGAAGCTTTTATTTCGGTTCTCTATTTCAATTTCTGTCCATTTAAAAGCTTTTCCATGTTGTCTTTATATTTTTTTTATCTTACTTTTTTTCTTTCTGGAAAGGAAAGTTACGTATTTCTTTTTGTCTTTTCCTTTTTTTTAACACCTTGTCTACATTCGGTTTCTTTCCTTTTAATTTCATGCTGTATCTCTCTCTCTCTCTCTCTCACCCAATCTCCTTATCTCAACTGTCGTGCGTTTATTCTCTTTTACTCTTTTCTAGTTTCAACTTCATCATTTTTTTGTTGATCCTTTTTTATCTTCTCTCCTAACTACACCATTTCTTTCTTTCTTTCTTTCTTTCTTTCTTTATCTCTCTTTCTTTCTCTCTCTCTTTTTCGTTTTCTACCTCTTTTTTTTTCGTTTTCTCTTTCTTTCTTTTTCGTTCTCTATCCCTTTCTTTCTTTCTCTCCTTTTCATTCTCTATCCCTTTCTTTCTTTCTCTCCTTTTCATTCTCTATCCCTTTCTTTCTTTCTCTCCTTTTCATTCTCTATCCCTTTCTTTCTTTCTCTCCTTTTCATTCTCTATCCCTTTCTTTCTTTCTCTCCTTTTCATTCTCTATCCCTTTCTTTCTCTCCTTTTCGTTCTCTATCCCTTTCTTTCTTTCTCTCCTTTTCATTCTCTATCCCTTTCTTTCTTTCTTTCTCTCCTTTTCATTCTCTATCCCTTTCTTTCTTTCTCTCTTTTTCGTTCTCTATCCCTTTCTTTTTCGTTCTCTATTTCTTTTCTATCTTTTTTGTTCTCTTTTTCTCCTCATTCTTTTCTCTCTCTCTTTTCTCTTTCTTTCTCCCTTTCACCCATTTCGTTTTCATTTAGGCGTTTTTCTTCCTTACTTTACTTTCGGGCCATATCTTTTTGATCTACTTCTCACAGCTATCTCATTTGTCTACTCATTATTACCCTATCTTCAATTTTTCTTCCTTTCTTTTTACTTCCTCATCTTCTTTTTCGCTTTCTTTTCTTTACATTCTTTCTTTATTTTGTCTTCGCCCTCTTTTTACTTTTCTTTCTTTTTTGGAATTTTTCTTTTATTCTCCTTATCGCGCTACTTTTTTTTTTTTTTTTTTTACATTTCATCTTCTGTATTCTTTCAACATTTTCCACATTATTTTTTTCTCTTATTTCTTTTATTCTATTTACATTTATCCTTTTAATTACAATAATCTTTCCTTCTCTTTTATTCTGTTTTTCCCCTGTTGTTTATACCCTTCTTCTTTCTCTCACTCACCCCACTTTGCCCCCACCTTCTTTTTTTTTGCAAATCATTTCTCTTTCTTTCAACACTGATTCGATTCCCTATTATTCAACACAAGGCGCATGCCTGTGTCCCGAGAGAATTGTTTTTGTTACCTTTTCTTATTTTCTTATTTTAATGCTTTTTTTTTTCAATCCTTTTTTTTTCCTTTCTTTTAGTGTTTCTCAGTATTTTCATTTCCTAAAGCAAATCTGCCGCGAGGCTAGAACCCCCATCGCCCTTAAGGATACTTCCCTATAGGCATGAAGAACGAGTGATGTCATCACCCTAAAAGGGAAAAAAAGCTCCCTTGAACAAAGTGATCACCAGATAATCCGTTTTGTAGCGATCCGTCAAAGTCAGCTGGAGACGAATGGACTCATCTATTTCGAACGTTGATTTTACAAGGTTGTGGGTATGACAGATTCTACAAGTACAAACGACGAATCTCCCATGATTTTCTGTTTTTTTTTCTGTGCCCTGAAATTATTACAGAGTAACATCTATTGGGAAGGGGTTAATTGCTTTGAAATTAGATTTTTTTAAATTCCCATCGGTAAATTTGTGGTTAACAGCGTTATATTCTCTCAGGTTGTTTGGAACTTTAGATTTTTTAAAAACCAACAATCTGCTATTCTTTTATAGCAAACGATATAAGTATGTACTAAGTTTAGAATAGAATGGCATAAGGCTACACTTATAAGGTATTCGATACTAAATTTATTTGAATTAATAGTCTGCGAGATAAGTTTGTTAATCCTTACTACACAACCTGAGCCTATTTCTAACGATTCCTTTATTTTTACAGCCATAATAACTAGTAAAGATGTGAGGGGTAGTGTAACGGCTACCGTCGTGGAAAGTGGAATAGGCGAGTCGAGTTCAAATTCCAGGATAGCCTGTTGCGTTCACTTTCGCACAAATCTCTTCTCCCAACTGTGGGTTAAATAGTAAGGTAAGCTCGACTCTTTAGTCCGAGAGAAACAAAACACTCTGAATTCAAAAGCAGTCAACTAAAATTACCAAGAAGTCGTATCAGTTCACAGATAATAAAAAAAGAAAAGACGGAATCTGTGGAGAGCCATGATCACTTGCGTCATTAAAAGGTACATGGCATAATCCTACACGCAAGCCGCTAGTGGCCCGCTGGCGGGACGCCGTTGGCAAGGTCAGCGGTCCTCTGGTGGCAGGAACCGACAGGCCACCGGAGGGTCTCTAGCGGTCCGCCAGTGATAACATTACCGAGATGAACACCCTAGCGGGCCACCAGTGGTAAACGGTAAATGTTAGTGGCATGCCACCCAGTGCAGATTGGTGGCTTGCGTGGATTTGTGTTGGGGGTTAAGTGACAGCAAGTACTTTTAGTACTGCAGCGCACTTTTCAGCTTTCTATCCGAATTTAGGGATATTAATTTCGATTCTTACTGATTTTGAATTCCTGCGACATGTTAGCAATGCTTTTCAAGACAGTATTTGTTATTATAAAGTATTGACTGCTGGCAACCGATGTTTACGAACGTTAACTCCCTCTAGAATAAGGCGAGTGGTGGGGGGAGATGGAAAGATTTTATTAAACCATCTTCCATATCCACATAGATTTCTTTGTTGCTAGCAGAAATAAGTGTGCAAAGGCAAAAATATTATCAATCACATACATGAGACTGAATGTAACTATTCATCTTTCGACTGAAATCGGGATCATCGAGCCAATGCAAACAATCCTTTCTTTAGCATGTGCTACGCCAGGGCTACATACAGTTTATGACTTCAGAATTACTTTCTCCTAGACCGGTCGCCACCCAGGGCTATAGAACACACTCTGTACTGCTATCTACACATAAATAGAAGAGGAGGATTCATACCTTCCCAAGAGTATTAGCACATAAGCGAATGCAATGGATTCGACTGGAAATCGAACTCGGCTCTCCGATTCCTCGATCTGTGCTTCCATTACTATTTTTACTATAAAGATATTTATACTACACTACATTATTCGGACTATTGTCCTGATCTTTGTCGCCATATTTATTACAACGTATCGGCCGTTGTACGCTCCAGCCTTCTTCAGGTGGTTGGAATGTCGAACTGAATAATGTAAATAGTGTACATAATACCTCATCTCAGAAATATAGACAGATACTGAAAAGATATTTATACATTCATAGTATTTTGACCCCAGTTTATTGGGTTAGGGCTTAACTATTTGTCCATAACTGGGACACTAACAGGTACTAGCACCCCGGGGAAGGGTTGATCTGAAAATAACAGCAATTAAGAAGTAGTTCCACGCTCTTCAAAACCTCCCGATCAGAGGCCTTGTAGTCTATAGTCATACCCAGGACTATACTTTAAATCAGAAAGAGACATTTTTGAGATTTGTGGGACGCATAACGAAGAAAGAGGGTTGGAGAATTTAACGCTTACAAGACATACGGGAGGCAAGAGGGACAGAGAGAAAAAAAGGAGTAACCTACGTAATGATTGCGTGCAAGTAGATAACAGGGATTGGGATGGATAGTAAGGGGATAAAGATTGCTCAGAGGATAGGAAGTTGTAGAGAGCCATGATCGCCCGTGTTCTGAAGGGACACGGTGCATAAAAGAAGAGTTTTCAGCACTCGAATTCCTGTTCTTTTAAATCTAAACTGGAACACTGATTACTTGTGCTGGTGGAAAAAGCACAACTATCTCAACCACCTGGCGAAAGATTCAGATTAAAGTAAACAGTCAGTGCCTTTTTTTTTTACTTTTAAATGAAACATGACCCACACAGAGAAACGCGTTTCCTTATGCCTGTCTTGATTATATTGAGCAAGTACACAGAAATAGAAAGGGGGCGTTGGACAAGAAACAAAGTTATCCAAACCATGCAGGAATGTGCTCGTTAGAGAACTCGGTCATACCAAGACACTATTGGCGAACAGAATCTTAACACCATAAAATACACAAATTACGCTGTGTGGATGGCAGACAACAAAACTGCAGTAACTCCTAGACACAGTAAAGGAAAGCGAGAGGAAAGGACTAACCATCAATTGCATAAAGACAGAATGGATGGCCGTTTAGCGAGAGGGACAGCTCAAGATGCGTACTACGAAATGGAGACGTCTGAATCAGGCATGTACGGAAATTTCCCTATTTAGGAGGGTGTTAGACAACGTAAAATGTGACACGGAAATCCGAAGTCGCATTGGAATAGTAAAAGATGTCTTCCAAAAGCTAAGCAGAGTATTAAGAAACAGGAAAATTTCGTTATAATTAAAGAGTTTTGAACTATTATGTAATATCTGTCCTCCTATATGGAAGTTCATCAGAATAATTAGCATAAAAATATTTATAGAAAAGGTTCAGGAAAGCTACATTATAACTGGGAAAGTGAACGAAGTCGAGATGCCACGACTAATAATATTGCAGATTTTTCTTTGGATTTTATCAAGAATCTCTAAATATATAGCAATTGCACAAAGCTATATGTAGTAGCGATATTCAAAGCATGAACGAATAGTACTTATAATATGAAAGATAGATTAAGGCGAGAAAAAAGTTTCTAGCACGACACAACAGACCTAGCAATTGATTCAATATAATCTTTCCACTTCATGTCAGCTGAAAATATTAGCCCGAAAAGGCTTAATGAATCACTCACCTGGAGGTTAGCATCAGCCATACAGATGGAAGGCAGAAAGGGTTCTCTCAGACGATTATTAGAGAGCAGTTTCGTTCTGGAGGTGTTCAAGTTAACAAGCCATTCCTTGTAAATAGATTGTAGATCATTTTTAGATCAACTACCAATTATCGAACTGATCAGACTTACTATTAAGACAAAATTAAATACTTCCGTCATCAGCATAAATAGAGAATTTAGTGTTAAAATATCGCGAACGTTTCTCAGTACGTCGGTTTTTACTGGATTGCCATGTCTTAAGAAATCGAATAAGTAGCCTTTAATATATATTTATAAAGGGTGTTCCAATAACTTGGACCGATTTTAAATGTGAATTAAGTTTAAGCGTCTAATGATTTTTTCTTTTTCTTTCAGATTTGGCGGACAATTGGGCGATATTTTTTTTTTTACACATAATTGCCATGACTTAAATAACATGATCCAATAAAGAAATAAATTTTCGCCAATAACACTGATTTATTTACTGCTGACTTTGATCCGTCTTAATGAAACACTCTTATATATATAATCCTTCTTAATGAAACACCATTTATATGTCGAGAATTTTACAGTCATCAGTTTAATTGGTATCAAGAAAAAGGACCTGGACTCACTTTTACAGAATACATTAAATTTTAGAGTTTCCTTGGTAACAAGAGACAAGTTAATTGGACATTTGTTATGGAAGCTTTTTTATTTCCAATGTGCGTTTTTATTATTTTTATAAAACTTCCAACCTAATATTTATACACCGTGGTTATTGCAACTTTGTTAATGGTAAAAGTGATCATTTCCATACAGGCAACATTCGACATTCCCTGACCAAAACATTAACGTTACTAGAAGTTGAAATTTATAAAATCTGTTTCTCGAAATTAGTTTTTCAGAGAAGTAGATTATTCATGTTAAATGTTATTGCTCTTTCGAGCCTCGACCTTTTTTTCCTGATATCAATTAAATTGTTGGTTGTAAATCCCCGCCTGATATATATTAAAGGCGACTTTCCTTCCAAACTTTGTGTGTTTGGTTGGGCGGAAAAATTAATATCTTGATTATATCTATACTTTCCCCCAAGTTAGATGTGCTGCCATTTTTTGCCGCTGTTGACAATGTTCAAAGTTATGTGGTTTTTGTTATTTCGTAAAATTATTTGTAATTGTATAGCGCCAAATAGTTGTAGCATCAGTTTAAACATTACTTTGTTCTGGCTTTGCTACTTCTTAGCTTAGTCTAAAATACAGCCCCAAATACGGGGTACCCAGTGAGGATTGAAATCACTTGTTAGCTACTTCACGACAAAAAGGATTCCTTAAAAATCGCTGAGTTTAGTTTTGGACAAGATCACAAGTTTAATGCTCTCCGTGAGGATCGAAATCACTATACAGTATTAATAGTACACTAGATCGTTAACTATTGTTCCTTTGCACCAAATACAATTGCTGCCTGGAATAGTCATGCAAGTGGGAACTTTGAAAATTATACAATAAGAGAGTAAGTTTCAAAAGCGAGAATAAAATCATCGTGACCCGGAGAAAATTATTTGAAAAATATATAAACGTGTCTTGCTAAATAAGCACAGTCTCGGCGGGGAAAATAAAGGTAATAATTTAATCGTAAATACCGGCAGTTGTATTTAGTACACAAGAAAATTTACTGAACTTAGTCTGGCACAAGGTCACAAGTGTTTCCTACCATGAACTTGGTTTGAATGTTCACTAGGCGCATGCGTCTCTGGGCAATAGTTTTCATGTATCTATATGTGGTTAAAGGCCAATGACAATTTTCCTGCTTTCTGTTGGAACTTTCAATATAAATTGTGTCCGATGTCTAAATATGTTCGGCTTTCAGAATCCATTATCAAGCGTTTAATTTTTTTGTTTCTTTATTTTATTTGGGTGTACCAGTTTCGTCTTTTCTCATGTATCACGTTTTCACGCGTCAATTCGTGCTGTGTCATTGTTTTTGGTTATGAAATATGGATACATGTGGGTTATCTGCCATCACTTTTTATAAAGTCAGATGTAGTAGAGTCTTTCCTATTGTGAACTTAGTTTGAATGTTCACTACACAGTATTAATGGCCTACGAGACGAACTTGAAACATTACAACATGGCAAGAAATACATTTCCATTCGATTCGTATTCACAAACTAAAAAGAATTAAAACGTATTTTATAATTGAAGCTTCCTGACGAGTGGATTGAACGACTGCAAAAAGTTTCGTCTAGTTTCGGAGTGATGGATATAAGGTCAATCAGCTAAGTGACCAGTTTTATATTTATATATATATATATATATATATATATATATATATATATATATATACTCCTGAAAAATTTATTTCGGTTGAGCTCCCTGGGGAGGAAGTGTGGGTTTGTAAACAGCGACTATTACGGCTAATAATGCAAGGTTCTTCGGTAAATCGAATCGAGTTCTCCCAGTCACTATGTGTTTATCTAAAAAATAAATAAGCTTAAATTCACCTTCATCCTTTCAACGGCTTAGTGGTAGAGTCCCCCGACTGACGCCAATTCAGTCGGGCTTCGATCCTAGCTAGAGGCAACCGGACGTCTAGCCACACTGATGAGCTCTGATACAGTGAAACAGTCTGTCTGTGGATGACATATATATCAAAACACAACCATATCTTTATGTTCTTCATTAACGCAGTGAAATTCGTTTGCTCGGTGAATAGAAGTAGAATATCCTCTAATATAGCTCCAGTTGAAGACGCATCTCTGATTATAACTTTGCCGTATAGAACAAATAGTTCACCATGTTGTGTTGATTTCTATGGCCATACTATT
>CAHIKZ030000022.1:310000-337500 GCA_903632075.3 Acanthosepion pharaonis
TTCAAAACCATCACTTGATAAGACAGCAGTAGTATTGAAACAAAATGGCTATATTTGTAGTGAATTTATAACATATTTATGTTATAATTTTCGAATTATATATATATATATATAATGCACGTGTTACAGGGAAGAAAAGTGGATTTTATCTACACTAGACAAGCCACAGGGGAAAGATCTTTTAGTTTCTCTCTAATTGTACAAAGGCTGATAGCCTCGCTCTGGTGACGGGTTGCTGAAGCTTGTTATTTTCCGTTAATATTAGCGAAGCAAAAAGATAGCGTATCAACAAATCATGGTTGCGGTAAACACAAGTCACGGGACTTATTTTACAGTGGAGATGGGTGCCGTCCAATGCAAGTTTTAAATCAAGTCGAACAATCGTTTCTGGTCAATCAAGAGATAACGTTTACAGTAACTTAAACATAGAAGTTTTTTTTTTTAGTTTTTTTTTGTTTTTCAAAGGCTAAAAAGAAATCACAAAACGATCTAAGAAAAAGAGAATCCTCCATTCAGAAGTGATTTTTCATGGAAACAATGGATAAATTAGTGGCTTCTTCCCGGCCAACAGCAAGAACCGGTGTGGGGTAGCCTGAAAGTGAAATTTGAGCAGATAGATCAAACTGTTCATCAATAATGTTAGCCAGTATTTCCGATGTCTCACCAAACGATTCACATAAATGACACCACAAGGAAATACATTGATTTTGTTATAGATTTATAGTTTATTTCTTAAAGAAGCCATTACGGGTTTTCTTAAGATATAAATAGGATAAAACGATGTATAATTTTGGATAATTTTATATATCAACAACAGTATTTAGAAAGATATCAACAAAGCCGAGTTCGATGAAATCCCAAAGGATGAAACGCGTCACAAGAAATTTTAGAGTTTGTCATGTTTTTCAAACAACATGATAAACATATACTTTTAAGGTATCTTATATTTATGAGTTAAAGGGTTCAATATAAGAGTTAGAGCGTATGTAAATAGAAAAGTAGAGACTACAGTCAACACCAAGGGGTGACACACTGGCTCATACCTAAACGAAATCAATGGATCATAGTCGAATGATAGTGTTTAATAGTGTCACCGCTCTATAATAAAAATAAAGGTATATATACATATACACACACACACATATATATATATATATATATATATGTGTGTAAAAGATATATATATATATCTGTGTGTGAAAAGGTATGTATAAAAAGGAATGTACATATATATATATATATATATATATATATATATATATATAGACAGACAGATCGATAGATAGGTAGGTATATGTATCAACAGTGCCACGCAAAAGTTTACAACGCATTACAAAAATGTTTCTTTAGGTATTCCTAACAAAGTTAGATTAATGAAACTTTTACTGCCAATAATGTTTAATCTTTAGTCAAACAATCAGATTTAAAACAATAATCAATAAAAATATCCAACGAACAAAGAACAATATTTGATAACGCACAATTTTACAATACATTTATTACATCATGTATTAATATTTCGTAGCGTAACCATTATTGTTAATTACATCATGAAGGCGTTTAGAGTGGTCACCTGCGACTTTTCCATTCTTCACGACAAAATTCTTTTAGTTCTTGCAGGTTCCTTCTTTGAATTCTCAGTTTCAGCTCTATCCATAAATTTTCAGTCGGATTCAGATCTTGATATTGACTTGGCCATTTTAGAACGCTTTGCAGTATGCTTAGGATCATTCTTGTTGAAAGACCCAACCTGATTTCAAGTCTAGCGAATGTGAATCTCTTTCCAAAATACCCCTGTAATATGCTCCTTTCATTCTCTATTATTTCAATGTTCCCTACATCTTGGACACTAAATCAGCCCTAGATCATGGTCGATCCCCCTCCAAATTTTACTGTTGCGATTGTGTTCTTCGGCGAATATTCAGTATCTTTCTTTCTCCAGACCTTTGCCACAACATTTCTGCCAAAAAGTTCAATTTTTGTTTCATCTGTCCAAAGTACATTTTCCCAAAATGCTGCAGGTTTGATACAATGATCGTTTGCAAAATCCAGTCTAGCAAGAAAGTGTTTTCGCTTAAGAAGTGTTTTATTTTCCTTGGTGTCCTCAAAAAGATATTATATCGACGAAGTGACCGACTAATTATATCCGTAAGCCTAACTCGGGGCTCGTTGCCAACTTTTCTCGCCAATAACCTTGCCGCACTTTCCTTTACATTTCTGGGACGACCAGAGCTTTTTTAGGGACGAATGGAATGACATGTCTTCCAGTGACGAGCTATCGTACCAACTGAACTCAATGGCACATTTAACTGACTAGATATCTTCCTATAACCAAGTCTATTTGTATGAAAGTCAACAATACGTTTACGGAGGTCTTGATCAATTATTTTGCTTTTGTCAATGTTTAAAGGATGGTTGACAGAAAAAGAATGACGCAATACTTTTAATCATTCCTAAAAGTAATCATAAAATTAATCTGGAACGATCTAAAAAAAATCCCATCCTAATTTGGAACACTATATATATGAAAAATTGTTGTAATTAAAAAAATGTATTCTATACATTTGAGTTACTAAATATCGGTTTTTGCCCGTTGGAATATCTTTGAAGATTTTTAAAAAATCCGGTTGCTTGACTGAATACCGAACTATATGTTCTACGAGCAGTAAAATTTGAGTTAATGTAACTGTATAAGAAATACCTAAAAACATTTCTTGTAATGTGTTTTAAACTTTTGCTAGGTACTACCTACCTATCTATCAATATATATATATATATATATATATATATATATATATATATATAGGAGAGAGAGGTGTGTGTGTGTGTATATATATATATATATTATATATATTCAAACAGGTTTGTTCAAATAATTTAGACATATGTCGGTTAGTTTTCGTTGTGATCCTTTCAAGTTTGTGGATTATGTGTCTAAATTATTTAACCAAACCTGTTTGAATGAAAATATGCTGCATGCATATATATATATATATATATATATATATATATATATATATATATGAAGAAATATAGTTTTAAGGTGTTCTATATTTACGGGATAAAGTGCTCAATATTAGAGCTAGAGCGTATGTAAATATAAAAGTGGTGGCCTGACGATTGCGTCCAGCATAAAACAGCCTGTCGCCTCTGAGTGTTAACTTCAATGTTCGCTTTATATATATATATATATATATTTATTATTAAGTATAACAGACAGGTAATGTCTATTATGTTTAATCATGAGCCATTCTAAACTTCATATAGTTGCTTTAATTTTGGGAGTAAATAAAGACAAAATTTTACAACATTTGGATATATTTTTTTATTATGCTGTTCCTTGATCATTTTCTCCCGAAATCAAACATAATAGACATTCGTTGTCTGTTATATTTAACAATATTCGTTTGGATAATGATCTGCTGTCCCAATACACTATATATATATATATATATATATGCTTTATCTCCCATAACATTATCCTACATAAATGCAATTTCATTCAATCTATTAGTGGGGTTGAAAAATTATTCTTTAAGCCACTGTGTACGCCGACAGTACAGTGCAGTGCAAAATTTAAGATATGTTAGTGTACTATTCATTTAATTTATTCTGAGTTATTCTGATTATTTACACTATTTGCATTGTTCGGACTGTTGTCTTAATTTTTATTGTATTCACTACGTCTCGGTCGTTGTACGGTCCAGTGTTTATCACCTGAAGAAGGTCGAAGCGTACAACGGCCGAAACGTCGTGAATATGACACCAAAGATGAGGACAACAGTCCGAACAATGAAAATAGTTGCAATACTACATCTCAGAAATATTGACATATACGATTAATATTTGAGATGATACATATGTTATTAAAATCGGTTCCTCAAAACGGAAATTATTTATGACTAAAATTAATATTTTAACATCAGTAATAGCTAATAAAAATGTCACTTTTTTTTCTTTTTAATTGGGAAATGTAAAAATCATACACACCAAGCATTTGGCCTAGAAAGTTAAAGTCCTGTATGAGCTCCCACTTCTTGTTCATACCCAGATATACCCACAAGTGCTGTTAGAATAAAGAACTACATCTGTTGGAAGGAAGGTTCCTATAGATTCTGAGGAAGTCAACGCAACACCGGCAAAATAAATATATAAACAAACAAAAGAACAAGTAAAAAAATAAATAAAAAGAAAATAACAAATAATCATTGCTCCATTTCATACCGCAAAGTCAGTTGAAACACTTATCTATGTTGAAAATATGGGGTCTGGATTATCCAGACTGGCATCGTTTTATCTAAAAAGCCTTCCGGTTCGATCGCTGTCAGCGCAAAGAAGAAACAAAATAATAAAGTAAAAAAAAGTACAAAGGAAAGAGGAAAAAATAACATTGAACTGACACTAATGCAAGATCACTTTTCCGCGGCAAAAGTCCCTGAGGAAGGATCAGTTTAGAAGGAAAACATTGAATTAGAACTGACCTTTATAGACACATTGAGCTCAAGGTCAGTGGAGATAGATTTTGTTTTTATTTATGATTTATTATTTGTCTTTGCTTGCTTTTGTGTGTGTGTATGGGTGTGGGTATTTTGTATATTTTACTCTTTTCATAGCCTCAAGACTCTACTGGGATATTGAACAATGTCTTGGAACGCCGCGGGGCTCGTACTATTTCAACATAAGAAAATCCATCTTTGAGATCAGATCGGTCTTTTTAAAGCCCCCTAAGAGACTTCAATTTACAGCCAATACATTGTTAGCACATACTTTTCGTTTTCTCTTTTTTTTTATTCCTTCCCTTCCTCCCTAGCTTCCATTTCTACTTCCTTTTTCCGATTCTTGCATTTTTTTTATGTTACTCCGGGTCTATCGATTTGTTCAGCTCTTGTTTCAGGACTTGGCATTTGATCCCAGTAGAGATTTGTAAGTCGTCTGGACTGTTTTTTTTCTTCTCTCTTATTTTCTTCCTGTTATATGTGCGTAGCGTAGACATGTTTTTCTGTCTGTCCCCTCTCACTATTATATATATATATATATATATATATATATATATGAGGCTCTATCGATGCGCGTATACATTCAAGTATAACTGTGTGTGCATGGCTGTGTAAGTCAATGAATAGGTGAATGGCTGGTTGAATGGGCGAACGAGCGTAGAAAAAGGATACATAGGCGCCCTCTGGGAGTGATTCATGGCAGATCCGGGACTGATTCGGTAATCCGTGACCTCCCTGACCTTCCGTGCCTTTAGCCGAGATGTCAATCTCGTATCTGGTTGTATTGTGAACGAATAACCAACAGTATCGACAATTGCAGAAAACGACAAAACTACCATTATCTAAAAAGAGTTCTTGAGAGAAGAAAATAAAAATATATATATATATAAACGAATAAAAAAAAACAAACCAAAAAAAAAAAAAAAAAACGCTGGAAAAATGGCGGTAACAGTTGAAGCAGACGTGGAAGCGGAGATATAAATATATATGAAGTAAGTCTGTCCGATGGGTGTAAGTAGAGTGCCTCTGAGGATGTTGAGCGTAACTTATTTCATCATTGTGGCCTTTGTACGGCGAATGAATATTTCTGCCGCATCGCCTCTATGAAAAAGGGGCTCCGCTGCTGTAAAGAGGGCAAAGGGTTATCGCGCATAGCAAGGCTACAGGGGATGGGGACAAAGCAATCCAAGAAGTGAAAAGACTTAGATTAAATGTGGGATCGGAGCACAAAAAATCCCAAGGAGATCAACGAAAATGCATAAAAAAATGCGGGAAAATAAAAACATAGCGAGAAAGTTAAGTACTACTGTCGAGAAAATAAACAATTCCATTTTCATACAGAATATCTACCTATCAACCTTAGTCTGTTCATATCAAATAATCAGTGTATAATCATTGAATGTTTAAGACAATTTATCTAGCGATACAGCAGTGCGTCATTGAAATGAATAAGAAAGAAAAACTTTTATATATTAGCTATACGTCGACTGACAGTAGTAGCGTTTACTTTCAAACCGGGGACATGCCTTGCTACTTCCGCGGAGTCGAATCATTCTCATTCCTACCGTATTCCAAAAGTAAGGAGAAAATTCCGCTCAGATAGCATTTTCCCCAAGAACAGCTACTGTGCGGAACAGACCCCCGCGTGGGTACTTTCCAGAAACATGACAATCTTCTTATTTTCATAATCTTTACTTCATACCGTCTCCTCTTTTATTCATCATAAACTTCTACTTTTAGTAGTTATGGGGCCTCGTATTTGGTCAATTTATTACTTCAAACGTTATTTTAGTGAGCACTTTTCATCTGAAATAGTCGCCCCATTTTTATTTATTAAGCGGTGTCTATTATGTCTGTTGGCCTGCGTATTCGAGAAATCTAAGTAATGAAGATGTATCATGTGGCACGGATGGGACTTGTGTCCCCCTAGGGTGGAGAAACTACAGTTAAAATAACGTTTGAAGCAATACAAACATGTCGGATTAAAAGTAGATGAATAAGTATACCATTTAATAAATAAACGGAACGGCCACTAAAATATGTGAAACCACACACAAAAATTATCGTGATATTTAAATCGGATTAATAAATTTAAAAAATTATTGCTTCTTTAGAAATTGATTTGTTTATATTTGGATACGAAATTAAGTAGGCATTAAATTTCTAGAATCTAAGACGATATATATATATATATATATATATATATATATATATATATATATATGTGTGTGTGTATGTGTGTGTGAGAGAGAGAGAGAGTTTTCGATTTTAAGTAAAGCGTCCTTTTTCTCTTCATTTTCCTTAAAACTTTTTACTCAGTTCATGGCATTCTCAGCATGCTTCTTGAGAACTACATTTGTGTTGTCTGAAGCCTATTTCTTCATCTGTGAACAGATTATCCACCATTCACTATCATAATGGGTGTTCCAATAACTTTCAATGTGAATTAAGTTTAAGCGTCTAATGATTTTTTTTCTCTTTTTATTTCCGATTTGGCGGACATTTGGGCGATATTATTTTTCACATATAATTGCCATGACATAACATGATCTAATAAATAAATCAACATGTTCAATAATTACACCGATTTATTTACTGCTGACTTTGATCCGTCTTAATGAAACACTCTTTATAAGAGAACTGATATATTATAGTTGGCCACTCTTCTTTTGTTTCTGACCAACTTTTTCGTTTTCTTAATACTTTGCTTAGATTGTGGAAGAAATCTTTCGCTATTCCAATGCACATTCGGATTTTGATGTCACATTTTCTGTCCTCTGTTAAAACACTACCCAATAAATTAAAACCCTAAGTTGGATAACGACAGAACATCCATCGACGCTCGTAGGAGCAGATAGGTGTGTCTATCCCTCGATGAAGAGTGCCTATCTTTTGAACAGGTGGAGAGGTTTATCTCTTGTTTCCTCTTTAGGATCGAATGTCCGCTTCTTTTCAGAGTCTACCCCAGCTCTGAACTCCTAACGTCTGCGCCTTTTATTCACTATTTATTTTCCTCCATCAATAGGAGCAGATACGTTCGTCTATCGTCCCTTTCACACTCCTTCCCGGCCTATTGAACACGAGTAGAGGTTTATCGCTTGTTTCCTACTTAGGATTAGGTCTCCGCTTCATTTTAAAGGCTACTTCAGCTCTATACTCCAAACCCTTGTCTTTTTCGACGCTAATAAAACTCCACACAGTAACCCTCTACATTGAGTGCGTCTTGGGCCTTATATTGGGTGAACATTAAAAAAGAATAATTCGTTCTTTTGCCACCGACTAATCTCCACACATTGATTTATTTGCAGGCGCTCCTACTAAACACCGGTAATTAGGAATGTTAGGTTGCACAAAACTTCTCAAAAGCGTGTGCTTGTTTGAAATTCTATTTTTTCTTCATCAGGACTTGAACACAGACCTAGGAACTGATAATTTAATTATCGACAGTTATTTCTAAAATGACTTCATTTTAACTTAAATAACGTTATTGCTATTTTTTTAACATACTCCCAAGAGGATGCTTCCCCGATCACTAGACTCTTAACATTTTCAAGTCTACGGTAAACCGTTATCTATCCTACACATCTGCTCTTACTTTTCTTACGTTCATACAACCTAATTCCGTAAACCTCTACCTTCAGTGGCTCTTGGGCATTGTATGTGATCAATATTTAGTGAATTGACAGAAGGAAGTGGTTTCCTTCACATCACTGTTTTGAATTCAGAGATGTGCTTCTTTGAGACTGGCTGCCATTCAACGCTATAGAACCCAGTCTGCTCTACTATTTAACTTCTAGCTAGGTGTAGGGAAGTGAAGGGTTCACATATTTCCCCAAGATCAATTTTGCCTAAGTGAACTTAACAAACATCTCATTCATCATCGCCATTTTAACAGTGACCCTCTACTTTGAGTGCTTGACGAGACATGTCTTTGGTGAACTTCAGTATACAAATAAAAACAAATCAGACGAGGCAGGAATTTGAACTCGGAACCCCGATTCCACAGTTCACTTGTTACTTGCATATTCTCCAATATCGGACTGGAACCAATTCCAGTTTCTTTGTTGAATTTGGATCTAATTTTGACTTGGTGTTTCTGCTTGTTATAATATCTCCTGTTCTTCATTTTTGTGATCAGCTTTAATAGAATTGGACAGTTAATAATAATTAAGAATTATTCTTCAATTCATTTGTTTCCAGCGGATATTAAGATAAGAACAGTGCGTTGGCGCGTGGAATAGATTCGCAAATGATCGAAACCAATTCGGACGCCAGTTCCGCGTGAAACAAAATCTTGGACGCTTAGTAACTATATCTTGTATTTCCACAACTCACTCTTGTAAATTGGTTCTGCTTTTTTTTTCCTTCTTTTTCATTGTTTACTAATATTTTCTTCATTTCGTACTTCATTTTCCATGTTGCAATCTTTTTTCTTTTTCTCTTCTTTTTCCTTGCAATCTTTTTTTCTTTTTCTCTTCTCTTTCCTTGCAATCTTTTTTCTTTTTCTCTTCTCTTTCCTTGCAATCTTTTTTTTCTTTTCTCTCTTTCCTTGCAATCTTTTTTTTTTTTTCTTCTTCCCTTGCAATCTTTTTTTTTTTTTCTTCTCTTTCCTTGCAATCTTTTTTTTTTTCTTTTTTTCTTTCTTCCTTGCAATCTTTTTTCTTTTTCTCTTCTCTTTCCTTGCAATCTTTTTTTCTTTTTCTCTTCTCTTTCCTTGCAATCTTTTTTTCTTTTTCTCTTCTCTTTCCTTGCAATCTTTTTTCTTTTTCTCTTCTCTTTCCTTGCAATCTTTTTTTCTTTTTCTCTCCTCTTTCCTTGCAATCTTTTTTTCTTTTTCTCTTCTTTTTCCTTGCAATCTTTTTTCTTTCTTTTTCATTCCTTGTAATTTTCTCCCTTTCTTTTTCTTTGCTATCAATTTCCTTTTCTCTTTTCTTTTTACCTGCTTCCAACTTATTTTTTCTTTCATTTTTCCTTGCTACACTTTTTTTACCCTTCTCACTTTTCAGTAACTTTTTGCCTTTCTTTTTAGCGTTGAATCTTTCTTAATTTCTTTCTTTTATTTTGGCAACTCTTTCCCCTTAAGCTTTTCTACTTGTTTCTTTTCTTTACTCATCTTTCACTCTTTTATGATTTAACGTTTCTTTCTTTCAACGGTTTTTATGGTTTAATCTTTCATTTTATCCTCCTTTTATGTTTGCTTTTTCTTAGCTTTTTCTTTTTCTATTACGCTTTCTTTCTTTGCTTCAATTTTGTTTGTTTCTTTGTTTCATTTTCATTCATCGTTTGATCATTTACTTTGTCTTCCCCCTCTTTTTTATATTCTAGTCTTCATTTTTTTTCTCCCCGCTTTTTTTTTTATCTTTTCATCTACACCTTCAACGTCTTTCACTTTCATCCTCTACAACTTTATTCTTTCTTTCTTAGATCAGTCCATTTTTCTTCATACTTTTCTTCTTGTTTTTATTTTTATTTTTCTGTGATGTTTTTCTTTTTTTTTAACGCAATCCACCCCTTCCTCCTCTCCCCTTACTTCTTTCCTTCTCCCTATCTTGATTACATTTTTTTCACTCCCTCCTTCTCATTTTGTCTTTATCTGTTCTTTTCCCCCCCGTTTACCCTTCCCTCTTGTCCCCTCGTTTTCGCCAGAGACACTCATCTGGAACGGGACGAATACCTTATTGCTACGATTAATCCAAACTCCATTTTGTCTTGCCGCCATTACGAGAGCTAATCGTAAATTCATTACAGCAAGACAGAGATTTCTTTTAATGTCTTTCAAGCACATTCCATCGGTGTTACAGTCTTCACGCTGTTCTCTCATCGCCTCATCACACTCCTCCCTCTTCAGACACCCTCTTGCTATCTTTTTCTCCACCTTCATCGACCTTTATCTACACGCCATATTTAGAGGCGCAGCTATTTTTCCGCCTGTAAACCTAACGTTATTAATTCTCTCTCGCTCAGCATCCTTCGTTTCATTTTGTTTTTGCTTCATCAGCGCTTTTCACTTTTGTGGACTTCGCTAAATTTTCCGTCCTTTACTTTTCTTTCGCTTTTTCCGACTTAACAAGGCAATATTTTCAGGTATAGCCCGGTGGTAGAACGATGTAGTGGGCCATCAGTAACATGAGGGCGAACGGGATGGTCTAGCTCAGTTTTTATCAACCATATTTTACTTCATTGCTCACTTGTAGAATAACTAAAACTCTAGGGTGTACTTTAAATTTTAATAATGAAAAATTAGTCATTAAATTTGAAAATATGAAACTTTGGTTTAACATTCCTAGAGAATATTAGCGCGGCTGATAATTACATACTTAAATCCCTTGAGGAAGGATTATCCATTCCGCCTTAGAATTTAGTATCTAGTTTAAAATATCAAATGACAAAAAACAAAAAAAAACAAACAAAAAAACAACCCCCAAAGACCCCCAAAGCCCCCCCCCCCCAAACCCTTAGATATGGAAGCCATGTGCTTGCTGTATCTAGCTTTTTAAAAATAGAGATTTTTTTAAATATAAAAATAAGTAGTGAGCGTAATGAGCGTATTAGTGTGTCCGGGCCCACTCGTTGGGAAACACGGGTCTAGATAGTGTCGTGAATTTGCTCATAACTGGGTGACCTTCCTGCTACTCTTTATTCCCGCACTGCCATTTCACCCAATCTACTAATTTACTCATTGTTTCCCTTCTTCTCCTCTTGTGAGTGTCAAATTCTCCAAGCCCTCTTTTTCATAATGTGCCTCCAGAAGTTTCAACTGATTTTTTTTCTAATTACGAGTTTCCTTCTAGTTACCATTTTATTTAAAACTTTCTCGTGGTTTGTTCATAGTCTCAGCATCCTTCTGTAGAACCATATCTATGTCGCTTCTCGTCTCTTTCATCTTTAAGGAAACTGTCCAGCATTCACTGCCACACAGGAGGATAGGCACAAAGTAGCAGTTCAGCACTCTTTTCTTTGTTTCTAACAAAATTTTCCTATAGTTTAATGCTTCGCTTAGTTCCTGGAAGACATCTTTCGCTAATTCTATGAGCCTTCGGATCTGTGTCACATTTTTCGTCATATATTACTAAAATTCTCAGAATGACGCGTTCGAATTTCATGGGCTCTATTCACAATATTTACTGTGTCCCTTCAGGGTGTTGGTGATCATGGCTCTCCACAATTTCCTGTTCTTCGTAGATCTTAGTAAATTTTTTCTTTTTGTTATTTTTCCTAAACCTTGTCCCGTCATCCATTTACTCAAGCTCACTATGTATGTTAGGCATCGTTTTCCGCTCTCTTGCCTTCAATCTGTCTCGTGAGTATTAAATTTTCTAAAGCCTCTTTCCTCATTATATGCACTAGAAATTTCAGCTGTTTCTCTCTGATCTTACGCATATGTTTTCTTTTTGTTTACTTTTTTTTTCTAAAACCTCGTCGTTGCTCACATGATATTCTCAGCGTCCTTCCTATTGTTTCAAGTCTCTTCTTCATCTTTGAGAAGATTATCCAGCATTCACTGCCATATCGGAGGACAGATATCACTACTTTCTTTGTCTCTACTGAAGTTTGTTTTGGAATGCATTTTTGACTATCCCAATGCACTGTCGGATTTCAGCGTCGCCTTTTCATACTCGATTAAAGTACTTCTAAGATATTTAAATTTTTGTACTTATTTGATTTTGGTACCCCAATTTGTAATTTGGGCGAATTCTTTTGCTGACAGTCATGCATTCTGTCTTTTTGCAATTGATGTTTAATCCTTTCTTCTCGTTTTCCTTCGCTACATTCTGTAGATGTTTTTGTAGTTTCCTTTCCATGTCTGCTATCAACATTGTATCATCTGCATATCTCATGTTGCCGCCAATAATGAATCTTGGTAGGACGTCTAATTCTATCAAAATCGCCTCACTGTATAGGTTGAATAAGTCCAGTGAGAAGACACATCCTTGTTTTACATTCCTTTCTATTCTTGCATATCAATTGAACTGATTTTCTATCAGTATGCAGGCGGTAGGCTGCCAGTATAGTTTCTTGATAATTCTAATATTTTTCACAAATATCACATAGCTGCTAAGCAGTTCCAACAGGTTTATGTGACGTTTTTTTTTAAACAACTCCGTTCAATATTAAGAATGTATTTTTTTTTTTTTAAAGATATCAAGACAGATATAAACTTAATCGTATTTCTTCTTCAGGGCGTAGGCGATCACGGTTTCCCACAACTTCTTGCCCTTCGTACCTCTTAATAAATTGTGTCTTGTTATCTCCCCCAAACCCTGTTCTCCTCTTTATTTACTCAAGCTCACTAGGGGTAGGTTATGCGTTGTTTTCCTTTGTCCCTCTTGCCTTCAATCTATCCTGTATCAAATTTTCCAAGCCCTCATTTCTCATTATGAGCCCGAGGTAATTTCAACTCTCTCTTTCTGATATAAAGTAGGGTTTCTTTTTTGTTTCCATTTTCTATAATTTCATTGAGATGGTTGAATATGGAGGATATCAGAAATTGCAAGCTTGTTAAATGTAATTTTTTCAAAACTTCGCAGTGCGTGAACAGATATCTTTCTCACGCTGATTTACAAAAAAAAAAAAAAAAAAAACTTTAAGGGAGTTAAATCAAGCATCACACTTAATACTATTGAAATGCTACCACTACTTCAACTTGTCATATCCTATCTTCATCTCTCTTAACTCAGTCCTTAATTATAACTGACACTAGTTCTCAGTACTACAAATGAAGTTGAAGATAGATGCCATGTGATGAAGTATTGATCTATAAGCGGACTTAAGATTTATAAACAGCTGTATGATTAGATTTCACAACACTATTCTCGAATAAAAAATACACTTTTTTTTCTGTTTGTCAAATAAATGCCTTTCTCGAAAAAATAGCTTTTTTCTTATTATATATGGTGGTTTTTTCGATTATTCTTTCATTGGACCCAAAATAGCCAAAAACAACGGCAGCAAAAAAGTGTGTTGGATTGAATGTTTTACAACGTGTCTGCCTTTGTTGTGTTATTTCATTTACGGAGATTGATAAATATTGGTAGCCTATATTTGAGTCTACAAACATTTACTTTGTTCTCGTCTTAAGTAAATATTGTGCGTTTATATTTAAGTCTGTTAGCATTTACTTGGTATGCCGCCTTTTTTTAGAAGTGGTTTTACTCCTCTGCAAGGGATGCAATCAGAGCATCGAAAGCCCCGCTAACAGTGCTTACAGTAAAAAGGATGATAGGGGAAAGATGATTGTGGAAAGAAAACTATCTATACAGACATTGTTTGTTATTTGCTTTTATGGTGATTAGGGACAGACAATCCTGAGACACAACAACATTGTTATTGAACATACATGGCACGAAATGCGCCAGAAGTACCTAAACTGTCACCTGTATACAACTGCTTCCTCGGATCAGTCGTTAAATGTTGCCATGAGCTAGTGAAGCCTGTGGGTCTTAACGAAGACCACACTTTTTCGAAGCATGTGGACTGGCGCTACAGAATCACACACACACACAAAACTGTATCGGGTAACACAAAATACAACATTTGAAGGCTTTCAACAGGAGCAACAGCTAAAGAGGATATCACATTTAACTCGAAGAGAAAATAATGACATAATCAAGATGTTGACATTCCACACTACTTCAAACAAAAGGTCAGAAAGGAAACCCCCATTAATACCGGAAAGAGCGATAACAACTACTGGACTTGAGAAACCATGCTAGGTGTATCATTTATCTATCCATATCTATACATCTATGTATAGACATCTATCTATCCGAATCTAGACATCTATGCATAGACATCTATGTATTCATATCTATACATCTTTGCATAGACATCTATGTAGTCATATCTATACATCTAAGTATAGACATCTATATATTCATATCTAGACATCTATGTATAGACATCTAGACATCTATGTATAGACATCTATATATTCATATCTAGACATCTATGTATAGACATCTATATATTCATATCTAGACATCTATGTATAGACATCTATATATTCATATCTAGACATCTATGTATAGACATCTATATATTCATATCTAGACATCTATGTATAGACATCTATATATTCATATCTAGACATCTATGTATAGACATCTATATATTCATGTATAGACATCTATATATTCATATCTAGACATCTATGTATAGACACTATATATTCATATACATCATGTATAGACATCTATATATTCATATAGACATTATATATTCATATCTAGACATCTATGTATAGACATCTATATATTCATATCTAGACATCTATGTATAGACATCTATATATTCATATCTAGACATCTATGTATAGACATCTATATATTCATATCTAGACATCTATGTATAGACATCTATATATTTATATCTAGACATCTACGTATTGATATCAATATATTCATATCTATACATCTCTCTATTCATATCTATCTAGTTATATTTATACATCTATCTATTCATATGTATCCATATCTATATATCATATTTATCATTTCATATCTATCGCTTTCAGTCCAATACACCCTTTTCACTCTAAGTCATAATGTCATTCCCTCACTTTCCAAAAGTGTCCGGCTCATGAGCGGAATTCCAAGTAATATGCACATATTAATGAAAATCTTAATTCTTTTTTCCGTATTAGTGCATATACATGAATTAATTTTGTAATAGTTTTACAAATTTAATAGCAGCAGAAAGTGTTAGATTTTTACACTTGAATACATGTACAATAATTTGTTTTAATTCCTAACTATTAAATAAAATTGAAGCATACTTCAATAAACAAAACGTTCAATAGAATGTCAGGGTATTGTTATTCAATAAACATTATTCTGTAAATAATAAAAAAGAAAAATTACAAGATTCCACTCAAGACACACTGAAATGCTCCTTCGACCCCCTGGGGGAACGCTTGCTCTATCGCTTTCATTTCATATCTATAGTCTTCTATTCATATCTATGTCTTTTCATTTCCATCTCGTCCTTTTCATATGTCCTTCAGTCATATTTATTTAGCATTTCGAAGATTAGTTAAGTCTTAGAAAAAAGTCCCCAGTTTTAAACACCCAGGAGGGACTTAACTGACTTCACTATAGCTAGAAATGCTATCTATTTATTTATCTATCGACACAGACACACACACAATATATATATATATATTTGAACACCATCTCACTTTTTCTGTGGAAACTCACACGTATCGATTGCTGATAATTCAAGGGAAATATTTGTTCGCTTCAGAATTATTCTGTTTTGGTTTGTGCAAAATAAAAACAGAAAAATTGTTTAAACTCATTGTTGGGCAATCGACCTTTGTTATGGATAGATTTTCGCCGTTTTCTTAGACACACAGACGTGACCTGTGAAAATATGATACCATCTCCCGTGTATCTGGTCAAATAAAGACGACAGGCAATAGGAGGAAAAGTTATTTCGTAATGTCATCAAATGACCAAAACGTCAAGCGTGTTGCCCACGTGTATAAGTCTATTTTTCACGTGTACGTATTCCTCTCTTTTTTTTTTCATTTTCTAATTGAATAACTTGTTTCGCGTTGGCAGCTGAGCGGCTATTCGATCCGTCGCTATCCAACAAATAACCGATACGTCAGTCACATGAACGCCGAGCCTTTTTCCCCCCCTTTCTATTTCCCGACACGTCTCGTCTATTGATACGATAAATGCGTTGGTTGTAACGCGCGACTTATCGGCAAAACAACCAAGTCCGCACATCTTTCGAGGCAACGAGCACGAAACATTTCATTTTCTTGTATTGTTCAGCCTTTTTTTTTTGTTTTGTTTTCCTTCCCTTTTTCTTTATTGGCTTCATGTCCACGTCAAAGTTGATTTCGCCAAGTTAAGTCAATCATCCGTTGGACTGATTCGCTTTTTCTTGTTCGATGTTTCGGAAGGGATTTCGCGACACCGCAAAATGAAATTCCGTTTTCCGGACCGAGAGGAAAAAAAAAAAAATCTCACACAGAGCAGCACATTTGTTCGCTGTCATTGTTTTCGAAGGAAATTATTTCGATATTTCAATCTGTGGATATTAGTTACTATTTTTAGCTTAGCTTAGTATGACATAAGGCCGTGGATATAGAAAACTCAGTGAGAATCAAACCCACTACAGAAGTGGTAGTCTGTAAAAGTAGCTTGTTATTCATTACTCAATGAGCAATGCTATATGAATCTGTTTTTTCGTCTGTTTTACATCTTTTTTTTCGTAATCAATCTTACCTAATTATTTCCATCTGTCCCAGTTTTTATTATCTATACTGTATTTAATTTAGTATAGCACAAAGCAATACATATATAGAGCACTCTGAAGATTAAAACCTGCAGATCTTGGATCAGCCTTCGGAAAGCATCATGGACTGGCGCTACCGAATCGCAAGCGAAGAACAGTACCAAATAACAGAGACCGCATCACTTAACGTCTTTCAACAGCAACAAAAACTACAATGAATATCACATTTAACTCGAAGAGATAATAATGGCATAATCAAGATGCTGACGTTCCACTCTACTTCGAACAAAAGGTAAGGAAGGAAACCTTCATCGATAATGGAAAGAGTGATAACAGGTACTGAACTTGAGAAACCTATTTTACTGAATTATTATTTTAATAGAAAGGTTTTATAAACTTCAACCGACATTGGCACTGGCTGCTCGGTCAAGGAAATTGTTATTACCATTAACACATATATTACTACAAATCTACTTACTGGGTACATGTGTTTGACATCTCTGCTTTTTAGACGGTTAAATTAATATCTACTGGTCTAGGAATCGAAAATCTTATTAGAGAAAATGTGCTTCTCGATAATAATCGAATTTGTACTCCCTTTAACCTGGGTAACCATCTTTAAGCCAGTGTTTCGATTTATAGCTCATAAAAGGTCATTTCACTGTTTAAAAATGTGGGGTGTCTACTGAAATGGACTTCCACAAAATATAACGTTTATAGTAATAAATATTATCGAATTAAAAAAAGGAGATCTATGAAATATATATATATATATATATATATGGCACTGAGGAGTAGTGGATAGCGAGGATGCTGAGTTCGAATTCCAGTTGAATCCATTACATTAGATTACATGCTAAAACCTTTGGGATAGGTATTAATCCTCTTCTCCCTCCAGCTATGGGTAAATAGCAGGACAGACTATAGCCTTGCATGGCAACTGGGCAACTCTGAATTCAAAACCTGCGGAGGGTCGTTTGGGGAACTTGTGGAGCGTAGTGCACCAGGTCTCTGTATTCAAAAAGTGTGGTAGGTTCAGCCCAAAGCCTTCACCACTATAATAAAATCATATGTGCTGGTGTCTGGCTGTCCTAGGGACTGAGCTATTTGACCCTCACATGTCTTAAGACTATATATATATATATATATATACACGCATATATACATATGTAAGTTAATCAGTCTCACATGTTGCAGTTTTTATTAAAACTTCATCAGAAAGTGAATAAATAAATAAAAGTGAAACGTTTTAAACGTCCCTTATGTTATAATTCTGTTGAATTCCGATTCATATTTGATCCCAACTCAATATATTGGCCGGGGGGGGGGATCACAAAGGAGTGAGGGGTTTCGTCCTTTAGGAATTCATCGCATTAATTCTGTTATATGCATTTTGTGCATTTAAGCAGCAAATGTTCTTTAAAGCAAATGTTATTAAAGACAACAGACGTTATGTGTCGATTGATTATATTGACCGACTTTTCCATGTTACGAATTAGATCATGAGAAAAAAATCCGTTAGTAATTGACCAAAGTTCATTTTGAAGAAATATGGTCCAACCTTTCGACTTTCCTAAGTCATCATCAGAGTAGGTAGATACAAATAGTAAGTTTCGTAGAACTGGTGAGTATTGTGACATAGGCGGGATGTGACGTGTGTGCGTTTATTTTATTTATATTTGAGGATGCGGGCTCTTAAAATTATAATTAGGCTAGCGACATGTGTGGGAAATGCGATGTGATGCATAATATCATGAAAGTAGGTAGTTGCGTATAATTGAAGACAGAATGCATAGTTGTTAGCAAAAGGGAACAGCCCAAAATACAAATTACAAATTGGAAATATCAAAATTAAACAAGTACAACAATTTAAATATCTGGAAAGCATTTTAACAGAGGACGGTAAGTGCAACACTGAAATTCAATAGCTAAACAGAGTATTAACAAATAGAAAAGAATACTGTTCTCCTGTATGGCAGTGAATGCTGAGCAATCTCCTCAAAGATGAAGAAGAGACTTGAAGTAACAGAAATATGATTCTACAGACGGATGCTGAGGATTCCACGGACAGAACATGTAAGAAGCGACGAAGTTTTAGAGAAAATAGAAAGAAAAAGGAAACTTAATTAACATCAGAAAGTAAGTGTTGAAATATCTAGGACACAATGAGGAAAGAGGGCTTAGAAAATCTGATACTCACTGGACAGGCAAGAGAAACAGGAAAACAACGCATAACATACTTAGTGAGTTTGAATAAACTGGTGGCGGAACAATGTTTAGGAGACATAAGAAAAAACAAAATTTATTAAGAACTACGAAGGACAGGAAATTGTGGAGAGCCATGATCGCCTACGTCCTGAATGGACCTAGAAAATAAACATGAAATAAAAAAAAACAGGAATTCGAAATGGTATTTTTTGAATAACGGGTGGACATTCGGTTTTATGTAGAATTCTGGCGCAACACATTCTTCCTTTTCACTGACTGTGTATCTATTCCAGACCAAGGCACTTTGTATTCTTTTATTGATCTCATTAGATCAAAGGGAAAATGGAGTGGAGACAATGCATTAAGGAACATGAGTGAAAGAAGCTGTTCTCCGGGAAAACATTTATTACTAATGACAATATATTCAGTGAAACAGCCTTAATGAGATAACAAATTTACTATAGCGCGCAATGCACGATAATATGGTTACGTAAGATCTTTTTTTTTTAATCTGAATGGCATTATAAAAAACAAACAAAACGTAATAACAGAACAACGAAGACAACAAATAAAAAACCAAAACAAAAATAGAAAGCAAAAGTAACAAAGGAAAAATAAAAAAATGCAGAAATATAAGGAAACAAGAAAGTGTAATCAATTCGTTTAAGAGTGACAGCCGCTACAAATAACAGTCGTATTTTGCTTATGTGCTGATATTAATACAAATGAATAAACAGAAAATGAAAAAAGTGCGGGAAGAGAATAAAACAGAATGAAAAGAGCGGGAAAATAATAAAAACGAGGAGAAAACGAAAAGAGCAGGAAGAGGAAAAAATAAAAAGTGCGGAAAGAGAAAAAAAGAACGGGTAGAGGGGGAAAAAGAGCGGGTAGAGGAAAAACAAATGAAAAGAGCGGGTAGAGGAAAAACAAATGAAAAGAGCGGGTAGAGGAGAAACAAATGAAAAGAGCGGGTAGAGGAGAAACAAATGAAAAGAGCGCGAAGAGGAAGAAGTGAAAAGAGCGGGAAAAGGAATAAATGAAAAGAGCGGAAAAAGGAAGAAAAAGGCGGGGAAGAAAAATGAAAGGGGCGGGAAAATAAAATAAAAAAAGCAAACCTAATAAAACAAAATGAAAGAGAAGCTAAAAACTATACACAAAAAAATAACGCCTCCAGGGTGAAATCTTTTATTTTGGGCATGGCGTTTATTACAAATAACACGCATTCATCATAGCCGTTCTCCCTTCCGCGACATCAATGAGTGAACATGATTACAAAATCTCTTTGCAGCATTAACATATGGCTCAATGGGCCCAACAACGTACCGATATCAAACAGATCTGAATTCTGTCTACAAAAATGGTAAGAGCAGCAAAGACATACAGAAGTAAATATTGAGATATTAGGACAGCCTATTGACGAATAGAAAGTTTTCTCCATTAAACATGGTGAAAAAAAACCTTTGAAAAGATAATTTGATTTATTGAAAGTTGTATGGTCAATCCTTGGACTGGGCATGAGAATTATAATAAAGATAAATAAGATTTGGATTTCGCTTGAAATGACTCAAGGAATGGCAAGTAAAGAAAGAATAAATTCCCTGTATATTTTGACACCGGCAAAAAATAAAAATATATTTGGTTTAGTATCGTGTTCAAATTTACCGGTCTATTTATTTATTTATTTTATCATACTCCTTTGAGCCAATAAAGTATGTTCGAATCCCGGCCATAAGAAGCTTTGCAAATAGTTTATTTGTTTAATCATTTCACCCCAAGCAAAGCAAATGTGAAAGAATATGAGAATATGAGAAAAAGAAAATCCCTTATTAAGGCTAGAGAACAATAAAAGAACAGAAATTAAGAAAACAGATGACGACGATTGACATTGCATTTGTAGATCAAACTTGACTGAAAAGCAAGAAGCCGGAAGTTTCTTCGACCAATTCCCATGAAAGTATTTATAGAAAAGGCTCAAGAAAGCTACATTACGGCGGTGGGAAAGTGGCTGAAGTTAAGATGTATGATTAGGCCCAATAAAATTGCAGATTATTCTTTGGATTTTACCAAAGATCTTTGAATATATAGCTGGAGTATCAGACCATATGTGGCAGCAATATTCAAAACATGGGCGAATTGTAGACATAAATATATAAGTTAAATTCGGGCGAAAAGATTGCCTAGCACGACACAGTGAAACAGCATTCCCTGCAATACAAATAACAGTTGATTCAATATAATCTTGACACTTTCTGTCAGCGGAAAATGTCAGCCAGAGAAGGCGCCACGAGTCACACTTCTAGAAGTCAGCATCAGCCATTCTGATGGAAGGCGGAAATGGTTCTCGCAGACAATTAATAGAGCAGTTACTTTTTAGTGGCGTTGAAATTAACACGCCATTCCTTGTCCCTATAAACAGAATTTGGGCCATTTTTAGATCACATGCCAATTTGACTTTATCGAGCTGATCAGACTATTAAGACAGGAGTAAACAGTTGTGTCATCGGCATAGATACCGAGTTGAGCACTGGTGATATCAGGGAGGTCATTGATTAAAATTAGCAACAAAATAGAAGACCTGAAGGACGCCTGCATTAATGCAAAAAGGATCTAGGAGAGTGGTCATGCAAGACAGCTTTCATTTCGCGATTCGAGAAAAAGGACTGGATCAGTACAAAAATTCTTCCAGAACTAATATTTCAACTTGAAAAGATCAGCATGCCAAACTCTGTCAAATGCCTTTGCGATATCTAAAGCAACAGCCTACCATTCTTATCTAAAAACATACTCTTTCGGTAATAATCGTTTACACATCAGCAGTTGACCTAGAAAAGTGAAAGCCATATAACTCATCTGAAAGAACACCTTGCGAAGTGAGATGCTTAACTATTTCAGAGTTCTAGTACTTTGCAAAGAAGAGGCACAAGGCTAATAGGTTTATAGTTCTTAAAAATAGGGAGTACAAAAGAGGATTTCCAATAAGCAAGAAAGCAAATAGAAGCCGGTTCAGATTAGCTCAACACAGCCTCTGATTCCGTGTGGCCCTATTATATAAGGTTATAAGTCAACACTTAAAAGGCGACAGTCTGTTTATGGGCTAGATGCAATCGTCAGGCCACGAGTCAGAGCACTCGTGGCCTGACAACTGCATCTAAATGAAACAGACTGTCGCCTCTAAGTGTTGACTCTATGTTCACTTTTATATTTACACACGCTCTATCTCTGATATTGAGCACTTTATCCCATAAATATAGCACATCTTAAGACTATATATATATATATATATATATATATATATATATATATATATATATAAAGGGATATAGGAAAAAATGTCGGTTATAATTATGCATTTAGAGAAACGAGGAAGATATAGGGACGGTAAATTGAAAAATTTCTGTCGACCGACGTGTTTTGATGCAATGAATAAAAATAAAATCGAGTTGTTGCGTCTAGACATATAGGACACAAGAAATTTTAAAATTTAGAGTCCCTATATCTTTATCGTTTGCAATTTGTATAATTATAACCGATATTTTTGTTTATATTTCCGCCTTCCCATATATATATATATAACTCTTCAAGTAAAATTGAGTTGAGTTCTATGAGCTGCTGGCGTATATCGTATAGAGAAAAACATTAAAATTCCCCTCCCCTGCCTTCGACTTGAGGTAAAAAATCTGACTGATGTCAAATCAGTCAGGTTTCAATCCCGGCTTCAAGAAATCAGACATCTAGCCACATTGAGGAGCTGTAATACAGCGAAACAGTCTGTTTGTGGATGACTATATATTACATCAATAAGAACATCTGATAGGTTCTTTTAAAAGTACGAAATGCATTACTTAGAATTTTGTCATGTCGTTAATATATATATATATATATATATATATATATATATATATGTGTGTGTGTGTGTGTGTGTGTGTTTGATGGCCGGCTACATGCTTTCCGAGTATACTAGTCTGCAGCGGTGGCTAGCGAATACCTGTTGCAGTCGCCTGTTCAAACATTTATTTCTTAACAGAAAGTCAACCTATACTTATACTGTAAGTATGCAGAGCGGATCTTAGTTACTGTCTCTGGTAGAGAGAGCATTACCTGGCATGTCAACAGTTAGAACAAGGGACGGTTATTTGCTTTCTAAGTATAACCCTCAACTCCGAAAAGAAAACCTCTGATGTAAAACTTGCACCATAACACCAACCAATGATGTTGACTGGTTCTTTTTAGATCCATGCTTTTGAAGTCAATCCGGTGCAACGTCTACCTTCAGTTCACACCTTCCCCGGCCTTTTGAACAGGAGTAGAGGTTTATCCCGTGTTTCCTATTTAGGATTGGGTTGCCAGTTTCTACTTTTTCACTTCCAGTTGCCCCTTGCGTCTTAGTAGCGATATTGTCTTGTTTGGGGTAAAGTGTTAAAAAAATGAATAATTTAACGCAAAGGTATTGCTTAATATCGTCAGATGTTACTCAATGGTAGCAAAATGAATATGTCTCATAGTTGCAAACTTTGTGCCAGAGTTTTTTAAATTTTGTCCGGTTTAAATATATTATAAATTAATTGATTTAAAATATGTTTTTTTCGCTACACAGTTCTAACCATTCGCTTGAGGATGAAATGGAACTAATGTCTTTAATTTAATTACAGAATTAAATTCGGAGCTTTCAGCTTCCATTTTTGAAACATGGTTAGAACTGTGTAGCGAAAAAACATTTTAAATCAATTAATTTATAATATTAATGCTCTGTAAATTTACATTGAGCACTATAAGAACACCGGATTATATATCTTACTGTTCTTTCTTTATATATATATATATATATATATATATATAAAAGAGAGATAGATTTGGAAGTAAAGTCTGATGATCCGCAGTTCTTTTAAAAGGGGCTGTGGTGAAATAAATTATTACATAGAACCTTAAAGTGGTCTGTTTTTATATATATATATATATATATATATATATGTCCACAGAAAATATTCTTAAGTTAGCTGGATAATACCATTATGTAACGCCAAAGAAAGAACAAGAACAGAAAATAAGAATCAGTTTCTTGATAGAAGACGGTTTCTGAGACGTTCTTTTCTTACTTAATATCAATGAATGTTTTGTAGTGTATTTTTCTTGTTTTCTTTTTGCAGTTCACATATCCTCACTGATGTCAGTTTAAAGTTTAAAGCCGTAATTCTTAATACTGATTTTCAATGTAGACAGAGAAGACACTCCCATTTTGAAGTTTGACGTAACGCAACTTTAATGTCCTTGTCTATCCTTCGATCGTACGAAGCTAATCCCAATAAACATGGATTACTTTCTAAAGTAGCTACAAAATTCTCACTTGTGCCAAAAGTTACTGTTCCGGTCTTACTAAAAGTCAGCATTTTGAATATCTATATTCTAAGAAGGCAGAGCATCTATATATAGAAAAATTGGGAGCATTCAATTTTTCTTGCTTCGTTTTTTTACGTATTGTTCTTGACAGATTTTAACAGGAGTAGATAGGTCTGCTTATCGCCCGGTTCGAACATCTGTCTTTTGAACAGAATCAAAGGTTTATCCCTTGTTTCCTGCATAGAATTGGGTTTCTTGTTTCTTCTAAAGTCCTTATCATTCTCTTTCACTTTCAGTAGCCCTTTGCATCTTAGTGGCATTATTGTCTTTCTTGGGGTGAATTGATTAGAAGAAAAAAATGTAAAAAAGATGATTCAAATGCTTTATAGACACATTACATTGTCTAAAGCTTAACGTAGTATTTATTCAGAAATATAAGTTTAAAAATCATTAAAATAAACATTTTACATTTAACTAGAAAAATAATTATAGTTTTCCTTCAATTTAACAAATCCTCTGAGTTAATTTGTTGTAAAGATATTAACCTCTTCAACAAGTATAATATAGCCTTACACCTTCTGAACTTTCAAGCATTGTTTGGGTTTTATTTAAACACAAGGCGTGGCGCGTGTTATGTGTCTGTCTGTAATTGCAACTATTACTAATGACATATTCGAAATTGCGCTTTTTTCTCTATAACTTCCTAGAAGACACAAAATTACATATTGGCTCGGTAGATTTTATGTCGCACTGGTACTGATTGAAAGAACTCACAAATAAACAAATGAAATAAAAGGAGAAAGAGAAAAAAATACGATAATAAAAGACGAAAAGAGGAAATGACTCCGTGTCTTTAAAAAGCAAATCAAAACATACAAAACGTAAAAAAGGTTAATCTATCAGCTTAGGCGATGCAATTATCAGAAATAACACACATTCTTTAGATCCGTTTCCTTTCTATAAGATTATGGTTCGTACAATAATATTACAGAACGGTTTTGTAAGTCTTTTTTCGTTTAGCTGAATAATGACGTCCTCTCTATCACAAAAAAAAAAAACAATCCTCAACACAAAGAAATTTAAAAAAATAAAAAAAAGCATGAACATTTAAAAAAAAATAAAAAAGAAAAGAAAAAATGAGGGATGGAAAGAAAGAGAGAGAAAAAAGACAAAACTGGGAGTGGCGGAATAATCTTTAGAGTTTCCTAGCAATAAAATCCTCATTTGCCACGCAAAAATATCAGTGGTTTTATCTCCTTTTTGTGCGGAAGCCATTTTTTCCCTTAACCTAATGAAAAAAAAAAAAAAAAAGATAAAAAGAGAGAAAAAAATTCCCGTCATTAATCATGTTTATCATGGCCGCCACGTCAAGCCCACAGACATTATCAGATGATATTTTTTTTGTTCGCCGGCAACCAAACATGGCGATAAAAATGGCCGATAAGCGCGTAACAAATCTCCAGGTTGGCTGCAAAAATCCTCTAGTCAATTCGTGAATGTTTTCAAATGGCGCTCTTCTGGCTGACGCACATTATTTATACGGCCCTAAGTGCTGGCTTGGGGAATCGTGGGCCATAATATTGCCAGCATATAAATAGATCAACTGCCCCGGACTCACTTATTACTTAATTTAATAGTCGGCTTTGATCCGTACGTAAAACTTGGATCAAATTATCTGCATTAGCCAATGCCCGCCATCCCCTTTTCTAAAAAAAAAAAAAAAAAGAAAAGAAAAACGACAAAAAAACACATTAACATACAAAACAGATAAAAAACCCCAACTAATCATAGAAAATAAGTAAAAAGAAAAAAAAAGAATAAAATGTGAGGAGGAAGCACAAAAAATAATGGTTCAGCAGGTTTCGATCAATTGGTAATAAAATGGTCGGAAAATCTGAAGGTCTATTCCAAATGCCAAGCATTTGGTTCTCATAATCACAAATTAGTAGAAAAAATTAATTTGAAAATTACTATCTAAAAAAAAATTAATATATATATATATATATATATATATATATATATATAATTATTTACATAGACAAATCTGGTTCAAGACCATTCTGCCGGAGAACTATCGGAGATATGTACAGATATAAAACTTTCTTTTATATAAATACAATTACATGGAAGAAAAAGAAAATAAATAGAAAGGAAACAAACAGAACAAAAGAAAATGAAGGTTTAACGAGGAAAAGACATTTTGAATTGAATGAAATGTTCAAATATTTTTTCTTTTTTCACTTTAAGGTTAATTACGATTCGTTTACAGCTTCACTTTAAGTCAGATATAAGCCACAATTTGTGAGCAGCGAGTCGCATGAATTTTGAAGCATAACAAGGTCAGCAGTACACACTACTAAAGAGATTCAAGGTAATTTTTTCTAGTAGGCACCTCCGCTATTTTCACTACAGAAGAGCATGTAAGTATATATATATATATATATATATATATATATATATATATATAGAGAGAGAGAGAGAGAGAGAGAAATACAAAGGGATAGATAGAAAGATGGACATATATATATACATACAGATATGGGCCCCTCGAGGTGGTGTAATTGTTAGCAAGCATGTCTCGCTAGAACAATTACGACTGAGTAGTGAGTTTGATCATCACTGGGTGCCTCATAACTTCGGACTTGTGCCACACCTGAGCTACGCTTGGAAAATCACTATATATAGATTATATATATATATATATATATATATATATATATATACACAGATGTCCTGGGTAAGACAATAAACTACATCAGGCAGGAAGGCCTCTGATCAGGAACTTTTGAGGAGCGTGAAACCATCTCTTAATTGCTGGTGTTCCCAGGTCCACCCTGACTCGGAATGGTAGCAGCTGTTAGTGTTTCAGATATAGGTAAATAGTACCCCCCCCCGCGCCACAACAAATTGGAGTCAGGTGGGACATAGTGCGGCGACATAGAAATGATCAGGCTGGAGTTTTAGGGTCCGTTTAAACCACCAGGAGAAATATCCTCCTTAGCCTTAGTCAAGATAGACATCTAGGGGTATGAAAACTCTGCGATAATACCTACGGATTTTGATGGTATCCAATGATGCCGACTAGCTCTTCTTTTTTGGTAAATATCATCTTTTGCTTAGAGAGTGGGACTGGCTCCGTACACCGCCTTTTCCTACTATAAAGGCTTCATGCACAGGTATGGCTTAATATCTGGAGATCTTTTCTAAAAAATTTTG
>CAHIKZ030000022.1:345000-395000 GCA_903632075.3 Acanthosepion pharaonis
TAGTTTTCCTTTTTTTCCTTTAAGTAAATTCCATATTCTTTCCGTATGCTCTCTTATGTTGATGAGTTGAAAACAGATTTCACGATGACGAGATCCTAAAACTTTTTTCTCCGTCCGATATACAAGATCTTAGTTCTGGACTGTTTTCTACCAGTCGAACTCTGCATTACATAGGGATTAGGTGTTCTTGAATACATCGTAGTATGTAGACTCGGTGGTCTATACACCGAGTCTCCTTTTTTTCCTGTTCTGATAAGTTCGAAATGAGTTGAAGACGCATATGATAGATGGAAAATTAAGAGGTGTTTCCACGCTCCTCAAAACCTCCTGATCGGAGGCCTTGCTGTTGGACGTAGTTGATCGTCATACCCAGGACGCGGATGTAGTTGATCGTCATACCCAGGACGCGGCGTATTTGGATAGCCAAGGAAGCATTCCAAAAGCTAAGCAGAGTACGAAGACAGGAAAATTTCACTAGAAACAAGGAAAAGAGTGCTAAACTGCTACATGATATCTGTCTTCCTGTATGGCAGTGAGTGCTGGACGATCTCCTCAAAAGATGAAGAGGAGACTTGAAGCAACAGAAATGTGGTTCTACAGAAGGATGCTGAGGATACTGTGGACCGAAAATGTGAGCAACTACAAAGTTTTGTAAAAAAACGGAAACTAATACTTAATATCAGGATGAGACAATTGAGATTTCTGAAGCATATAGCGAGGAAGGAAAGCTTGGAAAATCTAAGACTCACAGGACAGATACAGGGCAAGAGAAACAGAGGAAAACAATGCATAATCATAACTTAATGATCTTGCGAAAAATGTATAGCGGAACAGGGCATAGGAGAAATAACAGAAACAGTTAAGAGCTACAAGGATCAGGAAGTTGTGGAGAGTCATAATCGCCTAAGTCCTGAGAGGACACGGCACATAAAGAAGAAAAAAAAAACATAACTTTTAGAAAAACAGAAAAGATGCTATAAAATATATACCAGTCAGTGAGAGATAAAGAACAAGCGAGCTTTTCCTTCTCATAAATAATTGTCCTATCAACAGCTCAACACGCGCGGGAATGTAAGTCCACTCGTTTCGGAAAACCTCGCCATTTATTCCAGTTTGTTTTCTAATCTCCCACCACCACTAATATGTTATTTTCTGCTCGGAAACGATCGATTCAGGAAAAAAAAATATTTATTTACTTCCAATCAGCCATGATATTTGTTTCATTACTTTTATTTTTTCTCCATCCTTTCATTCACTGATTATGACTGTTCATTCTTTGCCATCTGATCTTGTTCAGTCATGCGTACTTGATCTCCACTTAAAAAGACAATATAGAAAATACTAACGGCTAAAAAAAAAAAAAAAAAGAAGAAAAAAAAAAAAGATAATTGTTGAATCGTATATTTACGCGTGCGCAGTAAGCCGGACCTCATTTTTTCCCCTTAAAATGTCTTTTTCTTATTCTTTTCATTATTATTCGATAAATCATTTCCTTTGCCATTTGCCGTATCTCTTATTTTATTTTTTGCTGTTCGTTCTCTTTTTATAGTTGTTTTTTTTTCCTTCCCCCGTCTTTTTCGACAAATGCCAATAAGTGATTTTTCCAGCCATTGACTTATTTATACTCCTTTTATTGTGGACTCGTCGACATCTGATTCAAAGGACGTGGCCCGAAGCTGTTTTTTTCTAATCCGCTGCTGGTTAACATTATACATCTGGTTGGACGCCGATCAATTTTATGGCTGTACTTGGCCTGCCCGCAGCAACTGTTTAGCGCCGTTTCTTTCAATGAATTTCATTGACAATCATTGTAGCTGCCTAAGCAAGCTTATCATTGCGTTGAACACCGACGTTTTATGTATTAGGGAAGCTATATATATATATATATATATACTACTTTTTTTATCATTTTATATTTTTTGTCGTCTTCGACGCCATCTTTTTCGTCTATCCATTGTTCACATTCTTGATTTATCTGTTTTTCTTTTCCTTCAGAATTCTTTTATATTTTTGGTTTTTTTTCCTCCTTGATCATTCTTTGATTTTTCGGCTTTCTTCTTCAGTTCTAAGTTTTCTTTTTCTTTTCCTCTTTTTCTTTAATTTTTTTTTCTATCTTATTAAATTACTTCCTATGATATACATTTATATCAGTGTTTCGTTCAAAATACTCGATCCGATGATTTGTACGAATGTGCATTTTTCTTTCTAACATAGTAAAATATATTGTCCGAAATGCTAATACATTACTATTAAATAATCATCACTTACTAACGAAATAACTATTATATCATTAGCAACTAAAAAAGCTTCTATCATATATTTCCAGATACTTGAGGGAAAAAAAGAAGGGTCTGTAATATAATCGATCCTGACCTGGCATCTCGATTTCAGTCACTTTATCACCGACGTAACGTGGTTCTCTTTCTTGCCGCCTCGACTGAATGAATTTAATCATGCTACTAGATTAGCAACTAGGTCTCACCATTTTACTGTTGAATTACCTAAAGCAAACATATTTTATATATAGATAAGTTTTTTTTCGCCTGTGTAAATCACTTCCATTTTCTTGCTTCATCGCCACCTACAATCTTCAAAAATCTAAATACAACGCCTATCGTTATATTCTGTTTTACTGAAACCTGTTCTTTTATTGTCCTTTCACAATACTTCTCACTAAAGTATTCTCATTCTTTCAGTCCCAGTAATCCTCTGCATCCTAATAGCATTATCACCTTGCTTTGGGGGAAATGATTTAAAACATACACACACACACTTTATAGCATTTCCCACCTGTTTCAATTTTGGCTGCTTTCTTTAAATGTCGATTTTGTAGAAAGGGCTTTAACGGTAGCGTCTAAAGTTAAATGCTCTAAAATGGGTCAAGAAATGATGAAAACAAATATAAAAATACATCGGAACAGCGGTATATTGAGAAATGCGGAAATTATTTAATTATGCACTGTTATGATGTTGATTTGGGGTTAATAAAGACAAACGCCAAATAACACGTAACAATAAAAAGGGGTTTATTCGGTTGGTAAGTAGGTACAGAAATCGCCTGAGTAGTCTATAACTAACTCAGCCAAGGACTTCTGCGACTCCGTCTGTCTTTTGACATGCCACTATTTAACGTCTTTGTTTGTAGACAAGTTCATCTTCAAGAGGGGTGGTAGGTTTCCTACACAACATGCACAAATAAAATTAACCAAACATCATCTAAATCAGAAGGAAATCAGCAAGCTGTTATGGAAGCTATGAGCTTCAGATCACGGAAAAGAATTATAACTGGAAGCAAGAATCAATTTAACAGTTTCTTCAAATCGCAAAGTGAATCAGAAAATTGAAAAAAAAAAAAAAAAAAGAAGAAAAATTAGGTCATCACCTGCGAGATAAAGAAACCGTGAAAACTGTATTGAAAGTTGCATCTTTAAATTTTCATTCTACCGAGAACTAAAATCATTGCCGTGAACAATGGTCTGTCAGGAAAAGAAAATCTCCGATCTTGTAATTTAGCATCGCAAATTTTCGTAGAACACTTAGTCACAAAATAAAGGCTTAGCGCACGCATATATATATATCAGCAAAAAAAAAACAAAAAACAAAAACAAAAAAACCCCAAAAAACAAAAAAAAAAAAACAAAAAACAAAAAAAAAAACAAACAAAAAAACGAACAAAAAAAAAAAAAAAAAAAAACTTGAAAGTATTTTAACGATAGGTGAATTTAATTATGGTAAAATCGGGAATACATTTAGTTCCAAAAAGGTATCCATAAAAATATCAGTAAAAAGAAAAAGACGGAAGAGTTCTTAGTCCATATTTGTATATTTTTACCACCTGACTATAACTGACCGAGTGACCTAACAGCGACTATGTTAAACTACAAGGTCACCAGAAAATGAAGAAATTATGGTTTTATTAGAGATGTTGAATATTTTGGGAGAGTTACGATAAAGCTGAAGATAAGGCCAGTTGGTTTTGCGTGGAATCCATAAGTCAATATTGTCAAATCTGGCCAAATACTGATCTCCACTGAGAAATAGCCGCAAGAAATACAAAATATAGAGAAATGTTTTCTATATGTAATATGAAGAGGGTGACAATATAAGAATGATTTACTCACAAAAATGCTTTCAATGCTTTCTGAATAAAACGTTATGGCAAATATTACCTTATATTTAAACAGACATTCTCGAAATATGTAAGCGGCGCCATATATATATCTTTCTTTTTTAACCTAACACAACAAATAATCAGGAAAGATTTTGTTAAGCAGCAAACAAGCATCATATCATTAAACATTTGAATATAGCGCTGGTTTCAATATATTTCCCTCTTAAAAATTTCAATAACAAAACACGTTACCAAGAGATTTTCTCACGAGAAGTTCATTTAAAACGAAGGTGAAAGATTCAAATAGAGGAAGTGAGATGAATTTGACATTGACTTTCCTGATTTTGAATAGACATTACAAATGATTTTCTCTGAATAAATTATTTTGTAAACATAAGAAGCCAACAGGATGATTGGAACGCTAATTGCCATGAACTCTGCTTCGGGAAAAGATACTATTTTTATTGTTAAACAATAATATTATCATCTAGCACATTCAGGATTTAAACTCAGTTGTCTTTGTTAAACACACTACTTCCACTGCTGTCTTTACGAAACTGCCTGCTGCCAGTGTACATAAACATTTTATATATATATATATATGTGAAAAGTGTATATAAATAAATATATATATGTAAAATTATTTATATATTATATGCGCGGTACTTATTAGAAATCGTCAGACAATCGCTAAAGCGTGAAACCCAGGGTCACAAACTCACATCTATCCAACCAAATATGTTAGCTCTATCTCTGATATTGAGCGCTTTCTAATAAGTACCGCGCATATAATATATATAATATATATATATATATATATATATATATATTTATTTATATACACTTTTACACACACACACACATATATATATATATATATATATATATATATATATATATATATATTTACCTCCTAGAATGCACACTATGCCAGAAACAATATATAGGAAAATCTGAATGGCCTTTCACTACAGAATTAATAATTATCGCAATTGAATTAAGTCGACTCCCCATGAAAAATTATTACCTGTAGAACAACATTTCCGCCTAGAAAAACACGATTTCAAAACCCATGCTAAATTCACTATAATTGAGAGAATAGAAAAGTTCAGAGCAGATAACATTAGAAAGAGTTTATAGTCCCATGAAAATAAGTGGATACAACGTTTAAAAACACACTATCCAGCCGGGCTAAACCATAAATTTAACAATATAGATAGTACTAATATAAAACTCAACAAATCAAAACCTACCCACATTTCTCACCCACACAAGAGACATGCTTACGGAAATGTCGAGGCCTCACACTTATACACACACCCACACGAGTCTACACACATCATACTCACTCACTCCCTAATGAGCCAAATGATAACACACACCCACAGCAATATACACGCTTACACATGTCATACTCATTCACTCCCTAAGAACCAAATAACACACACACACACACACACACACACTTAACAGAGACACATACCTTCTACAGGAACCAATAAAACTGTCAAACTGACCAGGGGAATTCAGAGCAGTATAGATCCATCCAGCTCTTATCTCAGATAACAACTTAAAAGAGACTGTTTGACCAACACAAGGAATGTTAAAAGATTCATGTTAAAAAGATAAAAAAAACAAATGAAAACTACAAACAAATGTTCATTTTCTCCATCAAGACATTCATATCTGTAGTTTACTGCTACCAGCAAGCAGAAATATTTCTTCTCCTGATGATGGCCATTTTGGCTGAAACTAGTCGAGGAATCTAAATGAAATAATAATAATAATAAAAACGAAAGAGTATTAATCTACAACCCAGTGTGTCTGTAGATTTTAATTTTTTAATATTTTTTATTGTTCAAATATATATATATATATATATATATATATATATATATATATATATATAAAGGAGGACGCTATAGCAGTTCTAACGAGAGAAAAGTGTGTATAGTAAAAAGAAGAGAGAAACAGCAAACGTTTTGGTTGTAATGTGGATGTTTTTTTAAAAAATGTATTATGCTTTATTTTCCATAATTTTGCTACACGGGTTTCCGGTCTCGCGACCATCATCAGGCAAATATATATATATATATATATATATATATATATATATATATAGAGAGAGAGAGAGAGAGAGAGAGAGAGATCTGTGAATACTGAGGTCAACACCGGGAAGTGATAGTCTATTTTATTTTTGCGCGCAATCTTCAGGATATCTTCAGGATTTCACTGAAGTGCGAAACAGACTGTTGCTACTCGATGTTGACCTCAGTGTCCACTTTTATATTCAAATATGCTCTATCCCTGATATTGAACCCTTTTACGCTGGTTGCATCGGGCTGGTGTGACGAAGGTGGATCTTGACAAACCAATCGTCCGACAGCCCGATGTAACCAGGTTTGCCCGATCTCACCCGTCTCAATTCCCTTTGAGACGCGAGGGAGGTTCTTCTGACCAAGTGTGTGGACTTCTCCGTCGCGCAGATCTGGCCACCAAAATCAAATTCACGCGATTTGCCTCGTTTTCGAATCATAGTCATCTCCGCCATAAGGGGAGATAAATGGAATAGGATGAGAGGATGACAAAATCAATGTTCGGTGGCGAGCGGGAGCCGACCAAAAAGACCAATGGCGTACCTTAAAACTATATACAGGGGTTAGACAAAGTAATGTGAATAGATTACAAAAATAATTTTCAATTCCGGAATTTCCGGGTATTTGTAAATATTAAATCGACATAAAAGGTAACTGCTCAGCACTTTTATCCATTACCTTGCTTTTCCACTTGATTAAGTCATTACTTATGCTCAGGTAAAAGAGTTACATACTAAAATGCGCAACCTGTCGGATTTTCAAAGAGAACAAATGGTTGGCGCTCGATTAGCAGGAGCATCTGTGACCAAAATGTCTGAATGAACAAGCTGTAGCCTTTACGGTTATGACAGCTTATACAAAACAAGACAAAACATCATCATCAAATAGTTATAGTGGATGGAAACCAAATTGACCGAAGGAGACCGACGAGCTTTACAACAAATTGTGGCAAAAATCAAAACTACTGCAGCAAAAGTGACATCAGAACTCATTACTCAGCTACTCAATACAGTTTCCATACAGTAGGTCGGGAGCTTCACAAATCTAGTATCCACAGGAAAGCTGCGATTCCTAAACCGCTGATCACAAAACCGAATGCCAAGTTGTGGGGGAAAAAAATGGTGTAATGATCACACAATATGGACACTCGAGGAATAGAAAAATGTTATTTCATCTGATGGGTCTTCTGTCACGTTATTTCCTACAAATGGGCGTGTTTATGTCTGGAGAACACCGCCTGAAAGCTATGATCCCGATTGCACGGTCCCAACAGTCAAACATGGCTCAGTAGTGATCTGGGCCGCAATTTCCTGGTATTCTTCTGGTTCTATCATCAATCTCAATGGTAAAATTACTGCAGATAAATATCTCAACATTCTCAATGACAATGTCCTTACAATGGCTACCATACTGTTGCCAGAAAGTGCCATAATCCAAGATAACAATGCACCTACACAAAAAAAAAAAAAAAAAAATTAAGTTATGGCTCAATAATCATCATAACGTAATTAAACATCTTCCATGGCCAGCACAATTACCTGACCTCAATATAATTGAACCATTATGGGGAGCCCCCCACCCAATCACCGCTGAAGCAATTTTCCGAGATTTTGATTGAAGAATGGGATAAAATTCCACTGAAAAGAATTAAAATATATTATAATTTACTAATTGAAATGTTCAGCTCGAAATTACCTGAAGGATACCCGGATTACCCCCCCCCCAAAAAAAAAAAATTATGTCTGGAGGGCACATCGACTGAATCTTTGTGATAACAACAACAAAGATGGGAACATTATTTACAGCCTGACTAATAATAACTCTTCATTTCAGAAATGAAGACAAATGTTTAGTCTGGTACAAGGCCAAACGTGTGAGTAGCGAATGAATTTTGAACTTTGGTCGTCATGGTCTGTGAGATAAGTTGATTAATCTTTGCTCCTTGGTGAATTACTCTACAAGTACAATATCAATATAATATTACATATTAGGTCAAGCTTACATATTAGATACATCTTTGTTTACCCATAGCTGGGGGGGAGAAGAGATTCATACCTTTCTCAACGGTATTGGCACATAAGTGAATGTAATGGATTCGAATTCCAGTCGAATCCATTACATTCACTTCCGTGCTAATACCGTCGAGAAAGGTATGAATCCTCTTCTCCCCCCAAGCTATGGGTAAATAGCAGGACAGACCGGGTTCTAAAGCTTTGGTTGGCATCTGGTCTACCGCAGAAAGAAATGGCAATCTACCTCGTCTGTCATGTATCAAAAGATACATGATCGCCTAAGTGTGTATCACGGATGGTACATAACTGACTTTATCAAATGCTAAAATTGGATATGTGCATCTATTAAATAGAAACATGAAGTTCAATGTAAAATCCATCTGAACCCAAAAGCAGACATTCTTTTTCTTTAAATAAATTATTATTTATATCGTAATTTATTTAAATATTAACTCGTCGCAGATGATAAGGGAATCTATAGTGAAGGTAGGGAGCATTAAATGAAGTCAGGTGAAGCGGATGAGCGGGAAAGGAGTTAATAGTATTACTGAATGTACTGACGTGGCTATTTAATAATAATAATAATAATAATAATATCAGGCATAATTGTTATACATGATATGTTAAATTGTATCAGAAATATTCAGAGGAAACAGTGTCATTATTTCATGAATAATTCAGACAGTAATGATTTATGTTTTCCCACAACTTTTCGGCATGTATCTTTGTTTTGAACTTTCCATGTCTCCCTTGCATCTGGTGTTTATTATTATTATTATTTGTACAATACGAGTTGTTCTCAAGTTTTAACTGGAAAACTTCAAGAGACAAGTTTTTTGTATCATAAAATACAAACATATAAAGTTTTTTTTTGTTTTTACAATTACGAAGTGTTGTGCAAAATAATAGACATTAATTGTTTTGGCAAACATGGACAATCAAGCCCACAATAAGACGGAATGTCAAAAAGAACGTTTTTCCCATGACACCGTCTTTTAAACTACCTTCACGCATCGGTAGTGTTCATGGTTTTCAAAAGCGATGATTAGAATTGTAATAAAACCTAAACACATGAAAGTAAATGTATACATTTTCTTTGTTTGACAACAAGATAATAAACAGTATTAGATTGTTTATTAAAATGGTTGGTTAAACATCGGCTAATTGCTTCAAACTTCATAAAACAGTAAAAGATTTCCTTATAGTTGATTCACATATTAATTATAATAAATTTATCAATAAAAAATGTTTTCACATTTATTTCTTTATAAATTGATAAAAGATAAATATTGCATTGTATTTGTAGTTCTAGGTGTATTAGTTTTTAGAATGTTGTAAATATAAAATTATTCTTGTAAATAAATAATATAACAAATAATATTTAATATTTTCTATAAATTCTCAACAAGAAAAATCCTTTTTGAAACAATTAACATTGCCAAAGAGTAAAGGTAGTTAAAAAAATTGGTATTGGGAGAGAAAGCGTTCATTTTTACACTATGTTTTATTGCGGGAACATTTCGCCATGTTTATCATTTTTTTCCAGGGTGTGAATGGGAAAAGAGAAAACGTCTAATTTCTTATCCCGAATATTAAAAAAAATTCAAAACTACCTGGTTAAATTTTAAAATTACAAACATTTATTAAACTGACACAAAACAATATAACAGAATAAAATTTTTTTACAAAAAATTCAAATGCAATGTCAATCGATATCTCGATGTGCCTTGATCTATTCCCCGTCCTTCTCTTTATCCTCCCCTCTATCACGCCTCTTGACTCTTGCATCCACTTTCTGTAAACGCTTGCGTACTAGTGGGACTCCCGCTTTGAGTGAAATGCTTAAGAAAGAAAAAAGAAAGAAAAAAGAAAGAAAGAAAGAAAGAAAAAAAAGAAAAGAAAGAAAAAAAAAAGAAAGAAAGAAAGAAAAAAAAAGAAAGAAAGAAAGAAAAGAAAAAAAAGAAAGAAAGAAAAGAAAGAAAAGAAAGAAAAGAAAGAAAAAAGAAAAAAAGAAAGAAAAAAAAAGAAAAGAAAAAGAAAAAGAAAGAAAGAAAAAAAGAAAGAAAGAAAAAAGAAAGAAAGAAGAAAGAAAGAAAGAAGAAAGAAAGAAAGAAAAAAAAAAAGAAAAAAAAAAAAAAAAAGAAAAAAAAAAAAAAAAAAAAAAAAGAAAGAAAAAAAAGAAAAAGAAAAGAAAAAGAAAAAGAAAAAAAAAAAAAGAAAGAAAAAAAAAAAGAAAAGAAAAAAAAAGAAAAAGAAAGAAAAAAAGAAAAAGAAAAAAGAGAAAAAAAGAAAAAAAAAGAGAAAAAAAAAATCATTTCATGTGTCTTAACTGAAGTATAGAAACAATTGGCACTTAAAAATTGTCACAATACATTTTTCAAATCATGAAAGAAAAAATCTTTAAGAGGAAATGAAAACTGTTCCAGTTACTTCTGTGCATGTCAACTGATTCATCATATTCTATGCCCATCAACAGTTCTGGATAATTACTGTGTGTGTATATCAACTTTTTCGGTTAGTATTCTACACATATCATCCTGTTTATCACCTTTGTATATAATACTAATTTTGTGTAATATACCAATCGTTACGATTTTCTCGTTAGCAGCGCTAGATAAATATTTTTTTCTTCAATCTATTTTTGCACATGACAAATGAACACTTCTCATTAGTAGATTTCGAGTTCCCAATCACAGCTTTTCATCTGATTTCTCCAAAACTCTTTTCAGCATCTACCTTTCGCATTTTCTTTCTTGGAATTGTATTTCGTATTTGCCAAGAATAAATTTTGTGGTTGGCCTAAAGGTGCTCTTTGTTGTGCTTTTTCATCGGCGTAGTTTTTAAGAATGTCGAGGCTTTTCTGCCTTTTGCTCTGCTGGCGACTTTCTCAAGAGGGAGCCTTTGTCCCATCCACAGCCAGAATCGTATATGACGTTCAAGTCACTTTCCTCGACCAACCGACATTGGTGGCTTGAGACATCTAATCCTGTATGTGTGATGTATCACTTCCTGATGCCGCAGCCAGCAGGTTTCCTCCCTTTAGCTGTCTAACCATTTGCTCCTCACTTTCTGTTGTTCAACCGCTGACCCGTCTTAAATACTGTCCGGGGAAGATGAAACGGACCTCGACTTTAAATTTACGATAGCGAAAGCCACTCTTTTCATTGGACAATAAATATGAGGGTATTATATTTTTTATGAATTTGAAAAATGAATCCTCAACAGTCCACTATGACAGTTATTTCTGTCGGTCCTTTTTGAGCCAATAAAAAAATTCTACACACAAAATGAACATTCTTACTATACCGTATGATTTTCCTTTTATTCACTTCCTCAAAAATAAGTGTATAAGAATATGTAAGTGTATAAGACAAAAGTATATAAGAATATTAAGTAATAATAAAAGTAAATAATATAAATATAGTTAAAAAATATATTAAAATTAATGTAAGTAATATAAGAATATGTCAGACAAATCGAGGCTATTTAACATTTATTTACTCACACTTTTTAGTTATTACTTTTAATTATTTTATGCTACTAATAAAAAAAAGTTATAGGTGCTGGGCAATCAGAGAAAAATGTTATGGTCACTGTATGGAAAGAAATTTATGCAAGATGTGAAAAGTACCCATGTTGGGGCGCACCCACCTTCTAACTAGTAATGGACTGGTCCCTCTTATATGTCAGCTCTGGGGAGAGAGTCAGCGTGAGCAGTCCAGATACTTTCTGAGCGACTGCTCGGTTTCAACTCTCTTCCTACGGGCGAGAGGAACCCGAAGGAGGCTACGCCGAAGGGCGGAGTCTCCTTCGGGGAGGTTAAACTCGGCCCTGAACCCGTTTATACGGGTTCAAATGGGCTATTTTTTGGCCGAGCCTAATGGCTCAGGGAATAAAAAAAAAAAGGCCTTGTGCCACATGACACCCTCGTGGGGGTGACTGAATATCTGAGCAGTCCAAATAAGCTTACCCGGTACATACCGTTAGACTATAGACTTTGGATATTGTTTCGTACTAACCAACCTTCGTTCTACTAATCACTCTATTGTTAATTGCTTTTATGAATATACCAGTATTTTCCTCTACAACTGTGTTTGTCTTGATTCATACACCGACACGCGGGAAACTCACAACATCTCAACCCACGAGTATGATTTTTCGCAATTCATGTTACCAGGAACGGGATACATATATTTGTTTGCTTCTTTTGTCATAATTACCAAAGCCCGAATAAAAACAGGTAATACTCTCTTAAGATGCCACATTCTACTGATTTCTATCTCTAGATCCTTGTATGAACTTAGTTATTCAAACGTTTTCAAAGGTGTATTTTTGCCGGTTTTGACCTTCAACTTCTATCAAAAGAGTTTTTCAACGGGATTTTTCACAGTTAAGTTTGGTCGATTTACCTGGATTTCCCTTTCAGTCTGAAAGCTGAAGTTCCAGAGGATGATAACTGAAGTACCACTTAACATCAAAAATGGTGCAAACAGAATACATATATTTGCTACCTTATTTTACCCCGGTAAGGGACGAGGAATAATAATAACGATAATGAATATGATAAAAATATCAACAGGGTAACGGACTTAACTATAAAGACGAAAGAAATCGACAACATGGGGAAAAATCAGGACATGAGCCGGATAATGAGAAAGAGCAATTTAGATTGTCTGGATATTTCAGACGGTTTGCTGTCAGTCATTATCCAGTGAAATTTAGGGCGAATATGCAAATGCAGGTATCATTATTATAGTGCGTGATCAACACGCCAACAAAGTGTCGCTGGAGTACAGATATACAAAGCCTAATGTACCCATCATGCCATTCAGTCTGCTAAGTGTATAACAGGCACAAACATCACAGATAAATATGCGCTATACAGTGATAAAAGCAGCATATAATACAGATTAGGCCTAAGTCAGAAATACCGTGAAGTCGGCTAACAATATCCAGTTGGAGGTATTTCCAGTATCAAGATATAACTCCAAAGGAGCCTTAGATGTATCATCGTTTAAACTAAAAAAAAAACAAAAAAAAACAACCATTTAGACACCATTACTACTACGACGTCAAAAATATTATTCTGAATAATTCGTGAAACAATAAAAATACAATTTCGTTTTTAAGATGAAACAGAATTTATTTAGTCAATTTAAAAAGAAAAACGTTCTGATTTTCTATTAGAATAGAATCTTAAATAAACTTATTTTAAAGTTCATCTTCACACAAATATTTGCATAATCTAATTTTAAACTTTAATGGACCATAGAAACTTGGCGATATCTGACTACAGAGCAGCCAATTAAAGTAAAAGTTTTAGCAACAAAGTCATGCCACGACATTCTTCAAGATTGAGATTTATTTATTTCTTTTTTTACACAAGGTTTTCGGAACGATATTTCTTTATTGTCTCCCTTTATCAAAGTGCAGAAAGCAAAACTCTTAAATGAAGACTCGATTTCATCTTTGCTCCCCGCTGCTCTTGTAACTATGAAATAAATTTGCGCTGTTTTGACAAACACCCAAGTGTTTGTCGTTCTGCTTCCTGTCTGTTGCTGCAAATCGACCTTCCAGCACGAACCATTAATTCCTGGCATTGAAGAGGCCACACAATTTTATTTCCGTTTGTACCAAATGTGAAGTCATTTTAAAGTCAGAATGCTCAGAAGAATACGGTACCGGATTTCGTTTGACAAACAAGCATCCTCCTCTTCCTCCTCCTCCTCCTGTTGATCCTTTTCCTCTTTACTTTCTACCTCTCTAAATCATTCCGTTTCACTAGCCATCTTTCTATTTTCCTCAAAATCTTCGTCGCTTTTTTTTTTTTTGCAAGTACGATCATTTCAAGTTAACAGCATTCTTCATGCTTCCTTCGAGATGTTTGTTTAGGTGTCACTCTTGATATTACAGGCTTTTTATGTTCCCCCTTAAAAGGCTTTTTATGTTCCCCCTTAAACCTTTAAAGGCTTCTTATGTCCCCCCTTAAACCTTTAAAGGCTTCTTATGTTCCCCCTTAAACTTTTAAAGGCTTTTTATGTCCCCCCTTAAACCTTTTTTCTAACTTATTTCATAATGGTGAGTGGTCCGACTGTAAAAACGCGAATTCGTATCTCAGCATAGTCAATTTGTAATATCGGCCTGCAGGCGACGAATCATTTGGGAAGTGCCTGAAACCTATCACGGGTTGGTTTTGATTTGTGGGTGAAAACGGATAGACGACACATTTCAGAAGCGTCGACGGGTTTTACTAAAAGAAAGTCACAACTCATCGTCACAGAGAGTGTAAGCGTACTAGCTATCTTCAAACTGTTGATCACACCAGAAACTGTAACTAAGTCCCACTCAGCATAGATGTATAAATGACAGGCTAGCTTTGTGAGTGCTGAAAAAAAAACAAACACAAATGCTTCTGCTACAGGGATTTGCTAACCGTCTTAGCAAACAAGCTTACTTTGATACGAATTGTCAACTATACTGATCTTTCACCGGCTCATTGAAACGTTTATCCATCTTATTTCGATCCGTGTTTGTTTTTGCTTGCTGCAGCATTCTATTTTTTCTTATTTTCGAGCATTTAAGGCCGACCCAAGGTTTTGTGATATCAACGAGCACTCGTTGCTACTTTAATAATGTTAACGAATATTCGTTGTCACTTTCGTAATGCTCGTCGTAGTAGAGACTTTGTAATCGCAGATACAACTATAGTAACGCCGTTGAACTATACTGGTATCAGACGCCTTCGAATAACACCCGTATCGAACAAGTACATTCGATAATACTCGCTCGAAGATTAACAACCGAATAGGGATCCGAATATTAATCCGTATAGAGAATAGCGATTCGTATAGTAATAGAATAGAAATAGAGATCAATTAGACGCCACGCTAATTCCCATATATACATTTCCTTGACCCACACGTGATCTACGTATTTCAAATGAGATCGCCCGTGTTTGCTCACTGGCGATCTATGTTCAAACACCAGTGTTGACAGCGACACTTTATTCCTGTATAACACAAGGTCATTAAGTCCGAGAGGAGCTTCGACATCGTAATGACTGCGCATAGTTATTTATTAAGGTTAGATCATAGAATTGGTGCACCAGATGTGGATCGGACATTTTATTATCGATGTCATGAGGTGTGTTTTCTAATCTTTGTGTCACGATTTGTTTCTTCACTTCATATAAAAATTTACGAACTAAAAGCAAACACACAGACAAAAACATTCAGCTCTTCAAATGCTTGTGTCTAGAGGCACAAATATGAATGTAAACATTATCCAATAGTTTGTTTATTCCGAGCACTTTCGGCTAAACTATTTCAAGGATTTTTCTTACAGCATAAAAGTTCACTACAAAGAATGCTCTTTGGAGACCAAACAAATAAGTCGAACTAATACGGCTGCCAATTATACCGACTGTAGTCAGCAATCGACACAAAGTATCTAGAATTAGTATACAAGGATGGTGGGCGCAATATCCCATCTGGATAAGGAGAGATCACGTTTCTTTGGTAGGACTTGATATGTTTGCCTATTGACCGGTTCACACTCTCCCAGTCTTTTGAACAGGAGTAGAGGTTGATCCCTTGTTTCCTGTTTAGGATTTCCGGTTCCTTCTAAAGTCTTTTTTATTCTCTTTCCCACCCAGTAGCTCATTGCGTCTTAGTGACATTATTACATTGCTTAGGGTGAATTGATTAACAAAAAAAAAAAAAAAATAAATAAATAAAATAAAATGAATAAATAAAAAATAAGTAAAGAATTATCACAGTTTGCTCCTTTAAAAGTATTGTCCTTCTGCAGTATTTTTTTTTACATATGTTTAGTTTACTAATTACTTTTTACATATATGCTTTAATTTGCTAATTATTCTATAAAAATAAAAAAAAATCTGTAAATAAGCCGACTTCATTTATAGTGCAACCCTTGAAAATGCATGATTTTTAAACTCTTCAAAAATTACCTGTATATATTGAGATCCCCTATTGTTTACGTAAAACTAATCAAAGATTCGCACTATACTAGAGTTTATACGGTAGATCTTTAAAAACACCTATAAGTGTTCTTTTCTAAGAAAGGCGAGATTTCTGAGAGGATGGAATTATGAAGTTTCTTCAAAGATGGTAAAAATATAGGAAATGAGATGTTCAACAATTTCGAAAATAAATGTGTCCCTTATATTAAAAAAGGACCTTATGAACGATTAAGCCATCTAAGAGAAATTTAATAAACTAATCTAGCAGTTCATTACTGCTTTACAGCACGAAATTATTTCTAGTAAATAAAGATAGAAAGTGCATGGGGCAAGTTTAATTGATTTATCTTCCACTCTACAGCCTCTTTCCCCACAGACGTAATAATGCAAGCTTCGATTGCTATTTCTGTGACCAATGTTCACATGAGCTCCACTCTAGTTCCACCAGTTCAGACCTTCGTATGCTTCATCCACATTTCCGCCTATATACCATTTGTAAGGAGAGCGTTCCACTTAGAGTTTTGTCCTCGAAAACGGTTACAGTGTAGAACAAGCTTCTGTGAAAACGCTTCCCTGAAGGTTACAATCTTAACTTCTCCATGTCAAAGGTCATTCACTATTTGTCGTCATAATCTCCACTTCTTTCTATTTCCGCTTACGTTCATATCCCACAGCTTGTTCAGTAACCTTTTATCATGAGTGGTTTTTCTGCCTTATATTCGATGAACCTTAGTATAAAAAAAAATCCCAAGCATTAACGTCAATCAGCTTTTCTTTCTTTTCTTTTTTAACTGCTTTTTGATCATTCGAGTGACTTACAGGAATTATACTACATATTTTTAATGTCGGATGAATGAGACTGCTTAACTATAATTGATCCTTAGAGAGAAAAACAACAACAAAAAAAAACTTGTATCAAGCACGAAAGAAAGCATAAAAAAAAGCAACAGCGAAAAAATTACCTGAAAAGTTAATCCTGTAAAGCGGAACAGATATCATGTTTAAGCTTCGCTAAGCACGGATACTGTGTTGTGGATTGGTGATAACCTGTTTGAGCCGAGGTCCAGACCTCAATTATTTCCCGCATGACAAAAATATCCGATCAATCCATCAATCTTTTTCTAGAAAATCATCTTGCAATATGTCAGATGCCAACGATAACATTTCAGTTTTTATTACCTCTTTCATTCTGTTAATATCTATGGCGACTGGAACTCTACGCTTCAATAACACAGCATCTGTTTGCTTAGTTTTCTATAACGATTATGTCAGTTGAAAAAGAAATAAAAAAAATCTCTCTGGTTCTGAAAGAGATTTCGTTTTTCGGAATGTTTTCAAATATTTTGCCATGTTTTAAGTTTAATTAATTTTTTTTTCCTGATAAACCTTAAAATCGACCCCGTCATCTCGGTGTGAGCAAGGAAAGTGACCTAATTATTTTCAATAATTAATAATTTCATTTTAACCAGGAACACGGTCTAAATGATGACGAGATAGAAATTGCGTTGCACTCATTTTTCCATATAGAATAATCTTAACTAGATTGCAGGAAATTAATATTTGAAATTCTTTTTTATATTTGGATTCTAGCGCTAGCCACAGACACCAAATGAAAGTATGAAAAACAGACACAAATTATATATATATATATAAAATTTAAAAGGCTCAAACACTAATATTCCATGGTTATAATTTATTACATTGGAATGGTAATCACGATCCAATTCATCAGATCTTCAAATTCAAAAAGAAATCGGAAAATAAAACTCCGGGCATAAAAAATAAAATTTTAGTAAGAGTGTATGTGTGGGAGTGGGAAACAAGTGTGAGAGGGAAATGTCTGAAAGCTCTAGAGAGAGGGTGTAACAGAAGAAAGAAGAACAGGAAGGCCTAAAGGTGAAGGAGGGGGGAATTAAAATTTAACAGAGAAAAGTTTTAAAGAGAGGAGTTAAATAACGGTCTAAATGAGTGAAATACAGATAAATATGAATTATATTTTATAAATATAAATTATTTTCAGATGCATAAAACACTACCGATTCGCTGACAATATATATATATATATATATATATATATATATAGAGAGAGAGAGAGAGAGGTTAAATATTTATTGCATTTAATGTTTTAATTCAGTTAAGCTAAAAATGAAAGTGAACATTATTGGATTTGATTTGATACTGGGTATTCGTTTGCTAGAGAAACGTTATTTAAAAGTTAGAATGAAATGTTCACTTAAAATTAAAAAAAATAAAAACCCTTTTTATAATTGTGATTGGTGCAATCACAATTATAAAAAGGGTTACTGTTACTTCGCACGACCGTTACGCCCTGCCAATACCTCATAAATAATGGACTATTTCGTTTTCATCGCGTGGAAAAGGGGGAAGACTACCTGGTTTCAGTGGGGAAAAGAAAATCTATTTGACGTTTCCTGCCAATATTTCATCAATAACGGACTGTTTCGTTTTGATCGAGTGGCAAGAAGGGAAAAGAAACATTACTTTATGCACGCAAAAAAAGAAAGATAGAAGTGTTTAATAGTTGTTTTAATGAAAGGTATCAATTTCAATCTTTTCATTTGTACCCTTTTCTTAAAATAACGACCAGCATTCATCTTGTAATTGCAATATGTTATTTAGTTAATAAGCTCAAATATTTAACGATGCAATAGTGGGATTTCTATACAAATATAAATTTTATTGTCATATAACTCGTCATGAGCTTACTCAATCATTAACTTAAAAATTAAGATTCATCAGAAAATTAAAATAGAAAAGCCATGAAATTTTCACGGGTTAAAACTAGTAAAATTTCAATGTCAAAATTAGTTAAATAAAAAGTGATAAGTGATAATGACTATAATTTTAGTGTGATGGTATCCAACAAAATTATAATCATGTTTTATTTAATGACACATACCTTCAGGCCGTAGGCGATCATGGTCTTACATAGCTTTTATTTAATACGAGTGAATTGCTATGACATTTCGGGAAAGAGTGATTTCTTGTTGCACCCTCCATGGTTTTGAATTCAGAGTTATCCTTTTAGACTGGCTGCCAGCCAAGGCTAAAGAGCCCACACTCCAGTTACAAATACATAATTGACGGGGTGGGGGGTGCAAAAATAGATTCATACCTCTTCCAAGGGATTTAGGGCGAAGTTAAAACAACAGACTAAGCGAAATTTTGAACTTGTCTCACTAAAACTAATAAAATTGCTGAAATATAAATGCTGGTAAAAACAAATATTCACAAACAGATTGCAGTATTGGCCCATCATACAGCGCATTTTTGGGAGCACTTTGATGTGCTGCAATTACAACTGAATAGCGATCTCGATCTTCACTAGATGGCCCGACACTTTCGACCTTGTGCCACATCTAAGCTACGCTTAGAAGATCTCCATAAAGGGCTTTCTTTGAAATGTCACTGGCAACAATTTCAATGTAAACAAAAGCGTGTTCTTACTTTATGGCAATTTATTGACGCCAACTTTATACGATGATTTTTTGTAAATTATCTTGTTTGAAACCAGCAGAATCAGATAAAAACTGCTCACTTCCTGTGTGTAGGACTGATTTGAGTTTTAAAGAACTTTAACAAAAACAACCCTGTTCCCGAATTTCATAATCGAAGTTTGTCTTCGTTAGGAAGGGAGACTAACGTTTATTTTTGTAGATACGGCCGTATCTTTTTAATCTAGCTGCTCACCATCAGTGACCCATTGCGCGAATATTTTCTTGTCCCCAAAGCTTCACATTTATACTTTTCCGTAATATTACAGACAACTTTTACATGATATCCTAACCAGACCCACACGAGCAGAGGTGAGGGGGTTAGGGTGATAAGGTGATTCACATTTGCTCAGTTTCGTATCCAAACGTAAACAAAGCGATCTTCTAAAATAATGTCTTTTTTATTTATTAATCCGACAGATTTTATCATTTTAAACGTTATTTTAAGTGGGTTTATTAAACAGTATATTTGTTTTGCTTCGTTTACGTTCAGATACGAAACCAAGCACATATGAAAATTTCGAGAGTGTATACAGAGAAGAATTTCCCTTAAGGGCACTATTCAGTCTTGGTAGCTCAGTTGGTTTAGAACACGCCGGATCTAATGACGGTTCCCTCAGCCCCATCGTAGGTTGGAATCCTCCTGAAGGGCGCATATTTTTCTTAAGATTTCTCGAATATTCAGACCGGTAGACGAAAATAAATATACTGTTTAAGAAATAAACGGATGCTCTACTTAAATACGAGTATCCACTAGAAATAACGTTTAAAAATGAAAAAAAATATTCATGTAACGAAATTAGACACGCTATGCATCGATTTTGATTGAAATGACAGAGTTTTTAGCAATTTATTTGAAACAAGCTCTACTACGTATAAAAAGAAATGTTTTCTTAGGGAAACATTGGACGTCTTTTGAAACGGTTCGTTAAAATTCTTATCGTCTAGGAATAGACTAGATACGAAGAAACAATTTCTTTAGTTTAAAGACTTACAATGTTATTATTCATCGTTTCTCTACAAGGAAACATTTGGCTTTCATTGACTGAGTAGCCAGAATTGCTGTCGACTGAAATTTTAAAAATCAGTCACTTAAAACACATTTTGCAGGAAAATGATTCTCTCAAATCCAGTAGATGTTAACGCTCGTTCCAGTATTGACAGGCGTTTTCTTTTTAGCCTTTAATTTGAAGTTGTGTGAAATTTGTTTGTGGGACGCGGAAATTTCTTCTGGCATTGGCTATTGGTCTTCTGCAAACGGTCGGGCGTTGACGAAGAGGAGAATTGAGAAGGGACGCTCGATAAAACTTGGTCAAGACTTTTGACCTTTTTGAACGAGACGCTGCGACTAAGCGTTTCATTAACAGTTCTAATTATGGCGATTTTTAGCCTAAATCGGCGTAAAATAATATTCGACGGCATTGTGCCACGGAGAAATAAACAAATCAGTGGTAACATTAATGCCATAAACACAAAGGGCATTTTGGCTACATAAACTTGTGAACAGATGATGTTCTTGCACATGTCCATTTTCGGTGTGTAATGACCGCACAAATCATTCAATCAGCCACGTACTCTCACAGCAAGCCGGATCAATGCTTATTAGATCTATAGACCTGCCACAAATCAACGTGTCAGTGAATAAAGGTATCAGCACCGGTGAAACATTTCTGAAGGTGAGAAGACAAGATGCGTTACCTATTGAGGCATCAACTAGGAGTTTTAGTTAAGTGTTCACCTCGCCCGACCGACATAATGTGACAAACTGAAGTTGTCAAAATGTCACAATCAAAGCTGTAGTACTTTGCATTATTTGCATCTAGACTGGCAGATTAATGGCTGGACAGAAGCAGACGAGGGCTGTTTGCTTATATTACAACTTATGCTTAGTTGATTGCTCGAAGCACAGTATCGTTACGTAGACATTCAAGATTTTACGTCATGTTTTCCAGTATAGACAATTAACCCAAGACCTATGATATACGTCACATCACATCAAGAGTCCAGTAACCAGAGTCGTACGGAATTGTACTGCAGCCATAACATCAGGGGTGTGTCTAGAGCAAGCTAGCTTGAAGCCCATACATAGGCTAGTTTTGAATTCAAAGTTTTTCTACAAGACTAGTTTCCACTCCAGGCAAAATATCTCAGTCAGCCAGGGAGGAGAATAGGTGGAGCCATACTTTTCTCAAAAAGGTATTTGTGAGTAAGATAACGTAATGAATTCGTTGGTAATTCGAACTTGTCATGCCGATTTCGTTTTTCAGATTTGATAAATTACACTACCCGCACGCCCCTGGGATATACAGAGGTCGCTGAACCGTATCTATGCGCACGTAGTAAGTGTTTAAGACTTCATACTTTTTCTTACAGATTATTTTAATAATATTGAGTACAGCTGACATAGATCATTGTCGATACCAAAGTTGGAAAGTTTATTAACGAGTTGTATCCACTGCTAATAGAAACAGAAAAAACGTAATAACTTTAATCGTAAGATATTCCAATATTAACAAATAGTAACAAATTCTATCTACTAAGCTGAGCATAGCAAGTAGGGTTGAAAACGGAAGTAGGAAGATTGTGTTGAGCCTTTTTAGTGATGCGGATTTAAGTGCGTTGGAAATGAGAATTAAAAATCCGGGCATGGGTTTCAACATCGGAACTCTTATGCCGCTAAGAGATGCGCAAATATCTCAACCCAAGGTAAGTTACCACAGTAAATATTAACCGTAATTATGTGTAAAATACGCAATTTTTACAGAATTTTTTAACTTAAAAGTTAGTGGTACTTATTATACATGACATCTGAATATTAACATTTCGCTGGTCATGTACGTCATCATATTGGGGACGATATGCCAGAAAGTAAGTTATATCTAGAGACCAAACATTATAATTTACTTGTATTTAATTATTTTATAAAAAGAGCATTACGAGTCATTTGTCATTATATATATATATATATATATATATATATATAAAACACGTCTATATTTCTGAGATGTGGTATTATGTACACTATTTACATTATTTGGACTATTGTCCTCATCTTTGTCGCTATGTTTATCACAACGTTTCGGCCGTTGTACACTCCGGCCTTCTTCAGGTGGTTAAAATGTCGAACTGAACCCTTTTATACCCCAGTCAGAGAAAAAAAAAGGGTTCAGTTCGACATTCCAACCACCTGAAGAAGGCCGGAGCGCACAACGGCCGAAACATTGTGATAAACATGGCGACAAAAATGAGAACAATAGTCCAAATAACGTAAATAGTGTAAATAAAACACGATTAATTATTTAATTTCCGATTCATTCAAACTGATTTGTTTCTCTTATTGTAGTCTTATGTCAGATTTAGTTTTGCCCGAGCAAACCTACGGAATGTATAGCGCAAAGTATTCTTTTGTTGCATGCGATTTTATTTTATTTTTTATAAGTGACACCATTTATACCGCTTCCAGTCGGCTATTCTTCAAACCTAAAATAGCGTATTTCTCACCCGGTGTTAAATGCTGGCATTAAAAAAACATAAATTTGATTGTTTTTTTTTTTTTTTTTTTTTTTTCTCTTTATCAACCATTTCTGTTTTATTTATATCAAAAACATTTTGGATTGTAAGATTAACTTTTCGCGAGTGAATATTGCATTATATTTTTTTGAGAACAACAAATTTTTCCAGATACAATTTAGCCTATAGTCGGTGGGAGATGGATTTATACCTTTCCTAGATCATTTAGAAACTTAGTGCAGCATAATCTTCCCAGCCTTAAATTTATCTGTTTGAACTTGTACCAAAATAAACTTTATAAAAATGTAGAACACATTAATTCTTCTATCCGTTACGGTATTAAATCAAGTAATAATCTAGATTCTTTAAAAACAAGAAAACAAAAATAAAAAGAATAATTCCTCTATATAAAAAAAGGCGCTAACGTCATTTTCTTAATTTCTTTTTACAGATAAAGTCTCTGGAGAACAACACTAAACCAGTCATCATCCTATCAACACGTTAAATCAGCTATGATTGAGTTAAAATATGTATCTTTGCGATATTTTAAAATAAAAGTAAATATTTGTTTCAAATCAGAGTAATTATATTTTAAATCAGCTAATATTACGAAAATAAAGTTTCAGATAAGTATATTTTATTTTTGCAAGATTTTTAGAACTGGGGACTAATTGTATTTGCAAATGTCTAAAAAAAAAAAAAAATAAAAAAAATAAAAATAAAAATAAAAGATAAAATGAAAGACTGTCGATGTTACTGAAAGACCATATCGAGGGCAAGCGAGATAGGGGATGGCAGCAGGTCTTGACTTGAGTTGTGTGAATGAATGACGGAACGAGGAGCGGGTATCTTGGTAATGGGACAAACCTTGCTCAGCGTTTACAAGGGATAGGAGGTTGTCTTCAAAGGACACAGCACGTAGAAGATATCACCAGAGAATCAGAATAATCCAGGTTTTCCCAGAAAAAAAAATGAAAAAGCGCTGGAGTAATAACATGCACAAACAAGCCCTTCGAAATGAGGCCCATTAGAATGAAGTGGACACGAGGACTCAGGAAAGCCCGAAAAGAGCAAGTCATTGTGTCCTGACTACGAATCAACCATACAAAAATAACAGATGCTTTTATTCTCAAACAGGAGGAGTGGTCGAAATCTTCAGCATGTCAAGCACTATGTAAAGTGAAATACTTTCTGATGGAGTGTGGCGATCTCAGTCTTACTAGACAGAGACATTATCGCGCGAACAGCATAAGACATCTCTTGGGAAATGTCAATCTTAATAATCTAATTCCCTACATAAAGGAAGTGAGTCGACCCCAGAATAGGAGGATTTACTGCTGAGTTAGATAAATGCAACCGTAAATCCTATTCTGATAGTTTCTTTTCTCGAACTTTTCGCCTGTGGAACTTCCACTTTCTTGCTTCCGTGCCACCTACAGTTTTCAAAAATTTAAATGCAACGTCAGTCGCAATCTGTCTTCTTGAAAAAGCTGTTCTTTTATTGTCCCTTTTCTCGGTGTCTTTCAGTTTCAGTAACCACTTGTATATTAGTAGCATTATCGCTTTGCTTAGAGTGAAATGATAAAAAATTAACACTAATAAAACCGTTAGGGTCAACCCTAAAATAAATATATATATATATATATATAATGAGCAATAATTTCAAACTCAAGATGAGTTACATTGCTTAAAGGAATACGTCCAATTTTTTTCTTTCAGTATCTTTCTCGAATATGGCGAATTGAACTCAATCATGCATTTAATTTCAATTTCGCGTTCAACTAAGTCAACATCCATCTGTACGTATTTTTGATAAATTTAATTCCGATATGTGTATACTGTTATTTCAATTTTTACATTACTAATCGTATTCATCACAAACAGTTTAGAAGTAACAATATTTGATCACGAAATGCCATGTTAACATAACGCATAATCAACAATTTATTTGAGTTACGACTGTCATCCTATGTGACGAGGTCATAACAAAAACTAATATAGGAATGGCCATGATAGCAATATAGGACTAAAATTATTAATTTATTAGGATTTTTGTCTTTATGTAAGAGTTCTTTTCTGTTAATTCACCCCAAATAATATAAAATTACTTCATGCAAATATTAATTCACCCCAAGAAATTACAAATTTAAAATCAAAGTTTGTTTTTTATTAAATTTTTGGCACTCTTTTGAAATTAAAAAGTTTTTAAATAAAATTTTGTTTAGCTTGCCTCGCAACAGCTGTAACCCACCATAAAAAAAAAAAATACCAAAAATCAGAGTTATTCACATTTCGTAAATGCGGATGATATTCCATTTACTTACATAAAATTTTTTACAATTTAAGAAAAAAAAAAAAAATCAAAAAAAAATCTGCTTATGGCTTGTTTATCGGGATGAGCGCGAATGTAGACCCCACCCTTAGAAATAGCGTATCCAAGTCTCCCGCATTTGGGGCGATCGCAAAGGTCAAGTCAACTGGAGTGCAATGGAAGGGCCTCACTCTGGGAGAATTTTGTGTGAATTTTAGTAAATTCATATTGATGCATTTCGTTATGGATAAAAAAAAAGAACTAACTTCGACATTGAATGACATAAGGATTGACATGTTAAAACAGTCCAAAAAACAACAACAAAAAAATTATTCCGGATAATAAATAAAATGTAGCAGCCAACTTATTAATTCAACCTGTAATGGCGAACTAATGACCTAACAGATAGAGTTTATGCAACTGTTCAAATCCAAATTAATGCGTCAATTTATTTGAAAATGTAAAATTCTTCAAGAAGATATTAAACAAGAACCTTGTGCTTTTCAATGAGATTTTTTAATTTTTTTTTTTAAGTTAAAATCATATAACTTTTTCTTACGCGTTTTGAAAAATCTCAATTGAGAAATTTTTTTTTTAATACAATATTTTCTTTGTTTTTACTACACTGAGGACATTTTTAAATCTGGCCTGACCGGTTATTTAAATTTATTTCTTTTTTTTTTCTAATCTATTCATTGTTAATTTCTCAGATGAAAAGTTATTATTTATATTATTTACATGCAGACTATTGTCCTCATCTTTATTGTTTTTATTACCTGATCACCTTCTGCTTGAATTTCTGGAATGAGGTGCTATCATTATTTATATTACTTATATGCAGACTATTGTCTTCACCTTTGTTGTTTTTATCATAACGTTTAACGTTGCGGTTCTTGTGTCTTGTGTCATTCATCATAGTCTAGTAAATTAAATGCGTTGGTCCGTGAAGTTGGTGACATAGTAATTGTGAGTCCAGGCAATGTGTACCGGGAGTCAATAACTGAACAGTACTAAAATAAGAACTAGACGAGATGTTCCTAGATATGGTCTGCGGGACAAGAACAATCTACTCTGTAGATTAAATAAAGGGTTCACTTTGAAATTTCCTGAAGGGTACCCTGATCGACAAGAAGATTGAATGGTTGAAATGCTGTGATAACAACAGAGACTAGAGCAATAGCCCGCATGTAAATGTAAATACCCAGGCGTTTATTTTAATTTCCACCCCCCAGTCTGTTTATTTCACACTTTGCCTTGGTGTAATGATTTTATAAGCTTGTTTTTCTAGATCAATTACGAGTAGTGAGTTCGATTCTTTCTGTGTATTCTGTAATTGCGCCCTCGTGCTTAGCAAACCGCTTTTCATAGCTCATTTTTTTTTTGATCGGAAAACAAAGTAATTTTAAGTGAATTTTCCAATGTAACCTTTTCTTACGGAATTAAGATTAGTATCACACACATATTGGGTTTTCAGTTACCGTATATAGTCGCGCATTATAGGACCTTTGAAGACTTAATTTTGAAGCTAATTTGACTACAGTAATGGATATATAGTTTAGTCAACGGCATAGCCAGGAGTTAGCAGTACATACGCTAATTTTATATCTCGTATATGATGCGACCTCCTTAAAATTAACTTCAAAATTAGGTCTTCAAAAATCACATGATACACAAGTATATACGGTAACTTAATTCGTTTTTTCCAATGTTATTTGAGTTAAGACGCAAATTATTTTATTATAATGTTTTATGGTCTTTTGTAGCTCTATTCTTCCTCTAAAACTCCTGTTAATCCTTTTTGAAATTTTAATTCTTTTCAGACATGTAACGATGGAGTGCTAAGTAGTTAAAAACGAGCATTTCAGTCGGCAGCTGTTTCTCTTTGCTTTCAGTCAAAGTTCCAAAGCTATCAAAGCTGCTCGAGACATTTGGGCTATTAAAGAAGGAACACGGAAATAGTTTTCACACTTCAGGAAAAGGGAAAATTTCGACTTCACAGCCGACCTGCTCAGTTCAGCACGAGCACATCCACGAGTATCCGCGCCAAATACACGAGGGAATTTGCTCCAATGATATTGTTACCTTCACTCAATGGGTAAAGTCCAAAAACCTCGGCGTTTGTATGCCAAACGCATTGAACGAAAGAGAAACTTCATCGCCACCCTCTCCTCTATCGCCGTCAATTTACTCGATCGACACCAGTAGGCACAAACGGATTCTTTACCGCAATGTCCTTTATATAATCTATAGGATAGATTATGGTCATGCCTAGGGATATCTCGTCCTGTTCTTATTTAGTATTTCTGTTATTGCTCGCCCAGTATCCACTTTGTCTGCACTGCTCAACCTAGAGATTAAATTCCCAATAACGATGTCACCAAATTCACGAAGCAACACTTTAAGGCATTAGACTAAGAGGAAGGAAACTATGTTAAAATATATCGTGTAAAATAAATGCATGTTTCTATTGTTGCACTACAGACTCGGTGATCTGTCTCTCAGACGAAAAAAAAACAAAACAATTAGACAGTAACCTGACACAGACAAGCCGAATTTTGATCCGAAATTTACGCTATAGGAAATAAAAATTTATATGATTAATATCCACCATTTAATTTAAGTGACAAAGAGAAAATAAATATTTAATGTGTAAAAATAAAGAAAAAAAATAATTGCGTAAAATAACATATTCTTACATGTCGAGTTATTTCCAGCCTTTGTATTCTCCAGGCCTCCATCAGGTGCTTGTTGATCCGGATTACCATCAGGAAATTTCGAACTTAACCCTTTATTAAATTTACCGGGTACGTTGTTCTTGTTCCGCTGATCCTGTTTAGCGATATCCCGTCTTGGTCTTATTTAGCATTTCTCTGTTATTGCTTCGCTCCGTGTCTACTGAGCCCAGGTATCCACTGCCGGTTCACTTCGAAAGTCCCTGTAGTGTACCCGGATGAAGAAGCGCCTGATGCAGGTCGGAGAGCACAGCGGGCGAAACGTGACAGCGACAACAAAGATGGGTACAATAGTCTGCGTGTAAATAATGTTCACTCATCATCCCAGAAATTCAGACAAGCTAAGTTGTATTAAATCTGTTTCGCAGTTTTCTCTTTGTATTTAAAATTCATTGCGTTAGCTTAGAAGAGAGAAGAACTATTTCCTATGATGTTCTTTCAAGGGCATGACCGACACTTTCTGAATCGAAATAAGCTCAAAATTAGCAACCAGAACTCACTGAATTAACCCAAACACCTTCACAACAATTTCCGATTTTCAAGTAGAAAGGTGTATTTACATCTGTATAATCAGAAACAGCCGCCATTCGGACGCTCTAACCTGGAGATTCCACCTTCTAAAATGCAGGTACCATTTCCTCGCCACGGTCTATTCTATCAGCTTCCTTAAATCCCTTTCAAGCACATCAACTTCTTGACAAGTATACGCCTCCTCTTATATTGAAATAATCAATCCTTCGTCACTGGCATTGGATACTTCAACGTCACTCATACCACCTGGCTCCCGAACTCATTCAGTTTCAATCAAGTGAGAAGCGAGCACGAACCCCAAACCCCAACTAGCAAACCCTGCTCGCCAACCAACTCCGGCCCCACCGCCTCTAACAATCTCTTTACCGACACTAAACACTCTAGACCTGTGTTAAAACCAAGAGCCAGTTCACCTTTTCCATCAGCGTTCCCATGGCAACGCCAACGACAGCTACCATAGCCGAGAACTTGCACAGCCTTCATTACGCAACACAACCTCCCCCCCCTCATTCTGTTTCCTCGCACGCCACCTCCCCCACCCCCAGCCGCGCCGAATCCGGGAAATAAAAATTTACTGACTTGGAAAAAACATCATGCAATTCTTTATGGGTTGACCCTAGAAATCATGTTCAACTCTTCGCAAAACTCATTAAAACGTGAAATAAAATTCTCGAGATAACCTCTTAGATCTTCTCACCTTCGGGTAAAGGTCTTGTCGTTTGATAATTTCGGAAACTATTAGTGAGTAGGGGAAACAAAAAAAAAAACACCCTGCCTCTTCACGCACAACCCTCACCAACAATATATAATATCTTCCAAAAGAATAAACATACATAAGTTTACCTATGGAATATACTGTGAAGGGTGGTCCGAAAATCTTGTCACCACTACATAATATAATTTTCTATTTCAGATGACGTACACGAGCTCCTATAGTTTGGAGAAGAGGTAGGGGTTGACAATATTTTCAGACCACCCAAACACACTGGTGAAGTGTATTTCACCATTGTGTTTTGTGCCTGTATGCGGAGAGGATTATAAAGTATTAATTACATTTCAAATAAATGGAGCTGTTTGAATAAAATAGGTGGATTTTTTATATTCTTAAAATATATTTCTTGTAATGAAACGCTTTGTCTAAGAATGCTCGAAAATTAAAGTTACTGATGAGGGGACATTTCCTGACTATTCAATAAAAGGTGTGGTTGTAATGAAGATGTCCCGGGTGAATTTATTTCGATAAACGAAAAAGAAACTCAAGGACACATGGCACAGTGGATAAAGGCGTTGGTTAGATCCAGTGACAGGACCCAAAAAGTGTGAGTTCAATATCTGGTTAAGGCAGTAGAGAACTTTCAGAGGGAAATTAACAGGAGATAACTGATAACTGACATTCATTAAATATGGCATATGGAACTAGAACAGTCTACCCCAGTGAACGAAATAAAGGGTTCAGTTTGACTGAAGAAGGCCGGAGCGTACAACGGCCGAAATGTTGTAATAAATATGGCGACAATAGTCCGAATAATGTAAATAATGTAAAAAAGAAACAATAAAAAAAAAACCCACAACAACAACTCACACCGCAACTTATTCTCCTCCTGCTTACTTATTCGGTCTCAGTTACGCATTATGCTGCAGAAGACATTTTCCTTTTAAACGAAACAAAGTACCACACTTTTCTGTTAGCTAAATAGGTTACATATACATTTCTTTGCCATCTTTTTATCAAAAATAGATATACATGCACGAATGTGCGACGAGATATTTGTTAGTTACTTATTCGCAAGATTCTCTAGCTGTACCGTTTTGAAAATATTTAACTTCTTTAATGTAAAAAAAAAAAAATGTCGACAAAAAGTAAAAAGAAATAAGAGTTATAAATAAAAAAATGAATGTCTAACATTAAGAATACTTTTATTATACATTAAGAGACATTCGATCGATTTCGTTTCTTAGCAGCAAAAAAAAAATAAATAAATAAATAAAAAAAAAAGTTCTAATAATTTTAAATTTGACTTTAATGGGTTTACAGTTAAAATCATATTGATTCCATACTTTTCTTCCTTTGATGCAAATACTCATGAATCCCTGTTAGAAACAGTAAAGCCATGTCTGGATTCGCGCATCTATTCGTTGGTGCTTGCATCTGTTTCATACCAGTTCGAGAGTTAAATTGAAGTGACTCGACATCACTCGCAAAGCTTCAGTTTATTTCAATACTCTATGTCAACAGGATCGAGCAATGTTTAATAAAACTAATGTAGTTTGATCTTTCTTTGTCACCTCATTCATATGACCTCATGCTAGACTATGCTTAGTAATAACTATATTTTTCCGAGCACACCCATTTGACAGGGTGGCTAGCTAATCAATGTTTCAGATACCAAGATAGGTACGTTAATTTTTCTTCGAAACGCAAGCAATTAGAATTCTTCCGCACGAATTATGAAGAAAAGAAAGAAACAGAAGCTGAATATAGTCACAAGAATACTACCAGAGCTTGAAGGGTTCGATAAAGCATTACTTGAATCGATTTTATCGACCATGGGTGTCAAAATGAGATTGTCAAAATGGTGTCTATTGACCTTGGTTGTACATTTTATTTGTACGTTTAGTGGCATATCATCTTATAGGTCATTTCATGCCTAAATGTCATTTTCTGGGGAGAATTAATATTTTTTTTTTTTTACAAAAATGTATTTCTGATAATTTTATTTTTTTTCAAAATGTATTTCTGGTAATTTTATTTTTAATATGAAAATGTATTGCTAGAATTTTCTATTATAAAAATGTATTTTTATACTTTAATAATCTTTTGACCTAAGTTTGGTGGGGGAGTAACTATTTGCCCATAGCCGTAACTCTAACAGGTGCTACCACCTCGGGTCAGGGTGAACCTGGAAACAACAGCAATTAACCTCCCGATCAGAGTCCTTGCTGCCGGATGTAATTCATCGTCATACCCAGGAAAACTTAGTCTTAGAGACAGATCGAGAATAATCAGAGTATTCTATAAATTAATGGTAACAACTCAGTAGTTGTATCTGCGAATTAAACAGCAAGGCTAACAGCAGCAGAAACGACAAGGAACATATCTGTTATAAAGTTCATATAACGCTTATAGTTGCTGGTTAGTAAGACTAAGGAAAACACTGGAAACAGAAGGTTGAGTAAATGAGGATTTAATCACATGAGAACATAGATTTAGAATACACTAGTTCAGTACGACTAGAAAGCACTTAGCCTTTGCCCTCCCCCAATGTTTCATGAGGAAACATTCTGCTAATAGCGGATGAACGAGTTTATGTTTCAATAATACGTGTAGAGAAGGTTTAATTAGTCTTTCTACAAAACAATATCATCGTCCTGTACAAGTCAAAATTCAAGATATTGAGAGCAAGAATAAACTGTTGATATATGCTAGCAAGATCAGAAATAAAGAATACATTGCCATTAAGGAATAAACCAAGAGTTGGTTTTCAGTATACGTGACAGAACAAAAATGGAATGTGAAGCAGATCTAAAATTAAGAACTGAGCTGAAAGCAAAAATACCGGACTTTCCTTACGACGGGTGAAAAACTCTTTTAAAAGATTGTTATAAAGACTTTATTGTTACCTTCTCCAAGAGCTGTTGTAATTAGGAAGAACTACGAATGTGTATCAATGGAAACACACGACTTCAATACTCAAGGTTTGGATCCAAAATTTAGATATCTGAAGTACATTTTGAATGACAGAGATCCTTGCCGAAATCTGTCTTGATAGACATACTGATGACAAGGAGTTTTTGTCTACTAAACTATAAAAGCTATCGTAAATATCCGAATGGTATTTATATCAACCCTTGCAGAAGTGGAGTAATTCTGATTGATAAAGTTACCCTAAATCCTAATAGCAAGATGAAAGTTGATGTCAACGATGAAATCTTATGAGTGACAATCTAGTTTTGTTGGATCATAGCTGCTGGTTATAGACCAAAAATGGCTCAAGAAATTGTTTCCTCTGCAAACGCGCTTCTTCTTAGTATCTTCAACTTCAGAGAAATCAATTGGTATTGAAACTGATGAAATGTTCGTAGATAAGTTCAGGGACAACACACTTGTGCGGGTTTTTAACGAACCAACTAGAGGTAGAACAATTCTGGATTTGGCCGACAATTTATCAATAATAGATAGATGTCAAACACTCATTTGGTTCAAGTGATCACAAAACGGTTCATTTGACTATTAATTGATCTCGGCTCAAGATCAATAAACCACAAATTTTATTTGTACAGCATAGGGAATTATGACAGTTTCAACCAAGAACTAGCCAATATAGTATGTGATGCCTTGCAATGCAGTAATCATATGAGCCTAATTGGAACAGATTCAAATGAATATATGAAACTTTGTTAGATATATACCTATTAAAAGTACATCAAGCGCAATCAAAGCTTACGACCACTTCACGTTGAAACACCGGGTTTTTATCAATAATTCGCTGAACCTTCAATGACCTACCATCAAATCCCAGTACATCTTTTATAAATGTTTGAATCAAGTTTGAGTCAAGGCGAAAAGTGATTTGATCGGTAGATCAACGAAAGTAAATCTGCGTACAGGTTCTAATGGGCTTATGGCCATATCAAGTTGAAACACCGGTTCCCGTAAATTCACCGAAGTTAAGCAACGCCGAGGCTGGTCAGTACCTAGATGGGTGACCGCTTGGGAATACCATGGGTTCGTTATATTCATTTATACGGAAATACCCTTGGAAAAAAGTATGAATCCGCCTCTTCCCCCACCCCAGGTGTTGGTTAATTAGTAAAACTTGCATAGTTAAACCATTATTATCTAGAAACTAATTTACAATCTAAAAATATCTTCTAGCCGTAAAAGGCAAATCAATAAAAAAAAAAAAAAAATCAAACTCAGTCAAAGACAACGTTCCTTAGGTCAGATACAAATCAATAGAGTGAGCGAAAAGAACAAGAAGACAATTTAAGATACAAGCTGAAGTGAGTGGTTTAAAAGCTGATCCGATTCTCTGTTAACACTCCTATCATATGGTCAAAGCCATTGCTGACGCCAAGCCTCACTATGAAGATAAACTTGTGGACAACAATCGACTATTTTATGGAAAACAATGAAAAAGTCACTTACGATCATGCAAAGGCTGAGCTGTTGAACTCTTTCTGCCTATATGTTTTAACAAGGGAACTTTCTATAAACGAAACAAGATTTCCTCAGCCTAGTTTAAATGTAGAACACACTGTTCGTGACATCAAGATTGACACATCCACCGTTAGGACTAAACTTTTAAAGTGAAAGTTAGCAAGACATCAGACTCGGATTCAATCAAAGTAAATGTATTACATCTGTATCCAAACTTTGATGTTTATCTTGTGTATTCTGTTCAAACAATCGATCCAAACATGAACCACCCTTCGAGACTGGTGTTTCGCTAACATATCCCCCCATATACAAGAAGGGATCTCGAGACAACAAAGGCAACTACTCATAAGTTGTCAAACCGTTTGAACGAATCATCCATGATAAAACTGTACATCTTATGAATATAAACTGAACTATAAATTACTACCAACATGACTTTCAGTACAAATGTAGTGCGTTAGCCAATTGTTAGAATGTTTCAATGACTGAACTGAGAACTAGAAAAACTCTATGGAAATTGATGCGACCAACTTAGACTTTGCCAAAGCTTATGATACAGTGCTTCATCAAAAAGGCTCATTAAACTTGAAGCAAGTGTGTTTTTTGTGGCAAAGATGAATCACATCATTCCTCCTTTCACGAAGACAAAGGTTTGTTCTGCAAGATGGTTTATTTTCTTGGCAGAAATTTACTAGTAGTGTCCCACAAGTATCCATTTTGGGACTAATCTTGTTTTTGATCTATGTAAACGACATCCATGATTTGATCAAATCCACTGCTAAATTATTTGCTGATGGCACTAACCTATATCATTCCATCAACGCCAAAGAATACTGATCGTTTTTTTAAGATGATTTAAGTTCACTTTTGAGCTGGATTTCATTATGGCATCTGACATTCAATGTTAGGAATTGTGTTGTGGTGAAGATCAGATACAAGTTGGAATACAATTCTACACTAGGTGGAGTTTACCTTAATCATGTAAGAGAACAAAGAGACTTGAGTATTCTAGTTTTACGTGATTTATATCTAAGATCGTATATTTCTGAAATCGTAGAATGACTAATCAAAGAATAGGTATGATCAATCATTGTTTTACTAATCTGAGTTCAAAAATGATAGAGAACTCAACCTACAAAAAAAAAAAAAATTGACTTATTGCAATTAGTCCAGAACATCAGTCTATCTATATATGAAATCAGGCAACAACCCCTTCAGTCAAAACGACACTTCGCCAATCTGTGTGAAATACATAAAATACTGTATGGCTATTATAAAATGGTAGTACCTCACCTTCTTAAACAGGAGGATGCGTGGTCACTCACGCAAGTTGAATCGAACTTCTTACCCCTGAGGGTGATAGACAAGTGGAATTCCTTATTTAGTGTTGTCGTGAACGCTTCCATACTGGCTTCAAGGTTGTCGTTTTGTCTCGTATTTCTGAGAAGGCTTAAAAGAATGGATGCCTGCTTTAACCCCAAAAGAAACCCCAATGGCACAATTCTCTACAGAAATGTTAAAACTTTCACTCTAAGGGGCGTCGTAAAGAAAATCAGGAAATGAATCTCAATCAGTCTGCTGGTAACAGACAGAAGTCTTGTGAATAGGAGATTCATGTCTAATAGAAAACACAAAAGAAATATCAACAGATATTGCCAAGAGGACAGAGTTGAGAGGCTCAAGAAGTGCCAAGAAGCAAGGAACAAATAAAAGTAAAGAAGTTTATCAGAAGTATTAGGGAAGCGGAGAGGGTAATCCATTATTTCACTGAGAGATTTAGTAACGAAACAAATTGAAAATCGGAATACCGGTAACATTCAGTAACATTATGATTAAGTCACTTGACTTGATGAAGATCAAAACCACCAAACACAAAGATGCTCGCAGAGAGAGGGAGGAAAGGAGAGAGAAAGACAGGACATTTCTATGCTGTCAGAATTTTATTTTGTTACAGTCCTGTGAAGAAGGGGATCAATAAAAGAGAAAGAGATAGTTCACAGAATGCAATAAAGACGAAGGCACATGTAAGCATCATCCGGGAACTCAGGAGACGATTCCCTTGCTATTTGCAGATTTTCCCGTATGAAAACACCAAAGCAGTTTATATGTGACTTATAAGCTTTTAGACGGTAGGCTGGGACAGAGAATTCATTGGTAGAGATAGAATTTAAACTAATTTCGCAAATCGCTAAGATACCCGGACAATGTTTCAAGAGAAAACTTGTCTACACTACAAAAATTGGTACGAATACTACAAATATTAGAGAAATAAATTTTGAGTGTGTAAGTGATTTTATTTACTGGTTTACTAGTATTTTTTGGATTTTATGGAGGAAAAGGCTAAAATAATTAACACTGTACATAGTCGATGTCAATAAAAAAACAGAAGGTAGCTAAGACTAAAGCATAATGTAGCCTCAGGTTTGCCCCCCCTCCGGAAATACATACTGTGACATCTATTCATGCGCGATATGGCACTGAAAATACTCCGATATTAAGATCGTTAGATCATAAAAATCCTGGAAGAAAGGAACCAGTAAAAAAAAAGGATAAACCTCAATAAAAATTAGAGTACGAGCTGGGCGATAGGCGAACCTATCTACTCCTATTAACCTGTTTACAGCACAGAAGGCTGAACACTTTTTTCCAGGTAGCATTTCTAGGAATATATATATATATATATATATATATATATATATATATATATATATATATATATGTGTGTGTGTGTGTGTGTGTGTAATTATTTTATTTTTTAAAAATATGATTCCATCGCGACACAGAAATTTCTATGTTTCAAAACTCAAACTAAAGTTGTAAATTTAATTATAAAAATTAAACTTAAAATCCAGAGATTCATTCCATTGTCAAGCGATGTTAGGAATAACATTCTAAGAAATTTCCTTGATTTATAAGCGCAGACAATCTTAATATTTTGAGTTGTTAAGGTTAAGGAAAATTCAGTCAATTTTGATTAGGGGTGGTTAAGATTTAATTTCCTAGACAACGTATGTATCAAATATATGTTACGTACAAAGTCAGGTTAAGTTTAGGTCGGGATACCTGCTCACAAACAGACATCCGTTATTCAACGTGTCGTATGGATTTTCAATGACAAAAAATTTGGGGCATTTTTATTTATCCATTTAATTCATATTTTCATACATAAAGATTTTGTAAAAGGGTCATTTAAATAGGAGTAAGTCATATTTTTAATATTTAGATTTTACTCCTACGGGTTTAAAGTATCATTCCCCCTACTAGCTAATAGACTATACGGTATTTTTTTTACAACTAAATATATTACTAATTAATGATCAAGTATAAATATGTTGCATCTCTCTTCTTTTTTCTTATATATATATATATATATATATATATATATGTGTGTGTGTGTGTGTGTGTACATGTTCCGCTTTTATTTAAGCGAAACTTAATGTTAAATTTATAAATGGTTCCTATTTGTTCCTTATCTTATCATTCTGTCAGATTCTAATATATATTTGATCCAATTCTAACTCACACACACACACGTATATATATATATATATATATATATATATATATATATATAAGAGAGAGATGCTGGTTGAGACTTGTCGGAGTCGATTGAAAATAAGAATTGCTAGTTTTCTCTTCTGCTACCAATAGACTACACGTGCAAGTGAATAAAAGCAGACGTCGTGAAAGGAGGCGACCATAACAGTATGTCTTTGCTCATCCGAAAGACAATTGACAGAAATGATTTCAACTGTTTATCTCTCCGATTATCTTCAGCTACCCAGCATAAACGAGTAATTTCTAACTCAGTGGTTGTTTTTGCATTAAAGCTTTGTTTTCGTCAGTGTCTCCAAGTGACATCGTCGCTATTACGCCTAATACCTTGCAATATATGACAATGAAGTTTTGATATACTATATCAATTCGCCTGTGAAATCAATATACTCCACGTAAAATGTTCTCTTCAATAGGGTCGTTATAACGCCAGTCAGCTCAGTAGCTGAAAAGGCTCCCAAAATGAATTCCGGACAATTCAAATCTGATTTTAAGAGTCCTGAAACTTCAATATTATTCTGTTGCCATGAGTGAGTTTTAGAATTTAGTTTTAGCCAAGTATGAAGAATTCTAACGTAAGGGCCGCCCCGTTGGCTCTAGTTATTCAACTAGAGACATATGTAAACTAGTGTCTTTTGATAAATACTTTGTATCGGTTGCGCTGGTAGAATAATGATAATTTCGTATCAAACTTTAAATTTGAATTAGAGAATTTAAAAAAATAAAAATAAAACAAAACGAATAAAATATTTCGAAAATCTACTGCTTACCATGGCTGCAAATCATGACAAATTTGCCAGAATATTTTAAGTTCCTAATTCAAAGTGTTTATTTTCGAGTTTATGAACAAATTATGCATTAAATTCAGATTAGATTTTAGTTTTATTTATATACATTAAAATGATATTTTAAAGCTTTCAATTAGTACAGGCATATTGTTTTGTGCTTTGTTATCACGATGTTTACTTTCAGATATACGTAGGCTTAAATTAAAGAAATGGTTCATTAACGTTCTGAGTTTTATATTGTGAAAAATATGAGTATAACAGATAAAGCAGATGTGCGGTAAAACAAAAATAAGAGAACAGGACAAAAGACATGCTCATCAACAGGATGCATACAATCCAAAAACGGGACACTGATATTAGAAAAAGAAAAATACTTCAGAGAACAACTGGAAATACACAAGTATATCGAAGAACTAGAAATATTAAAATCTGAATTGGAATCAGAACTAACCAAATTGAATAGAAACAAAACAGCATCGTAACAGAGATACCTGCAGCGTTAGATGATTTCGGCATTGACAAGAATACAGATATAATAAATTAAATATATAACAGTGGTGATATACCGGAAGACCTAAGTAGATCCATTTTGATAGCTCTGCCTAAGAAGCCAGGTGCAAACGAATTTAAATATCATTGGACAATCAACCTAATTAGCCATAAAATAAAACCAATCTGAATTCTGATGAAAAGACCGGAATCAGACCGGAAGTAAAACAAGAACAGTGCGGGTTCGTTAAGGACACTGAAATAAGAAAACAAGAATTCTGATATTTATGTTCAAAATGATATCAGAAAGAGCAATACAAATGCAAAAGAATGAATACTTATATTTGTTTTTATAGATTATGCAGAAGTGTCTGACAAAGTACATCACAAAGAACAGTTGATACTGCTAGGCAACCATGCCAGATTTAGGAAGGAGATTAGAATAATCTAGAATCTATACTGGCAGCAAAATGGCTGCATATAGATAAAAAAATGAATTCAGTAAATATTCAAAAATAGAAAATGGGTTTAAGACAAGTATGTGTCTTCTTACAAGACTTATTCAACCTATACAGTGAGGCGGTTCTGAGAGAATTAGACATCCTACCAGGATTCATTATTTGCAGCCACAATCTTAACAACATAAGATATGCAGATGACAGTGTTAAATGCAGACAAAAAAAGGAAACTACAAGGACTCTGACAGAAAGTAGTGAAGGAAAGTGAGACGAAAGGACTAAACATTGCAAGAAGTCAGAATACATAGTTGTTAGCAAAAGGAACAGCCAAACATGCAAATTAAAAATGCAGAAGGTGGTGGACTTGTGTTTTATAGATTATGCAAAAGAGTTTGACAAACTACATTACAAAGAACAGTTGGAACTGCTAGGTAAAGATGTCATATTTGGGAATAATATTGGAATAATCCTGAACCTATACTGTCAGCAAAACGCATGCATATGGACAGACAATGAATTCAGTAAATATACACAAATAGAAAGTGCTACAAGACGAAAATGTGTCTTCTCATGTGACTTATTCAACCTATAGTATGAAGGTGTGATACTAAGAGAATTAGTAGTCCTTCTAGGATTCATTAGTGGCGGTTACAATATTAACACTAGATATTCAGATGACATAGTGTTGACAGTAGACACTGAAAGGAAACTATAAAAATGTCGACAGAAGTTAGTGAAGAAAAGTGAGAAGAAAGGACTAAATATTCATTGCAAAAATTAAAATTTTTAACCAATCACTGATAGTTTGAATAAATTTGCCAACATGCAAATTAGAAATTGGAGATATAGAAATCAAACAAGTACCCCAATTTACATATCTGGGAATTATTATAAGATGGAGGAAAGTGAAATCCGGTGGAAAATTGGGATAGCGAAAAATGCCTTCCAAAAGCTAAGTAAAATATTAAGAAATACAAACATTTCATTAGAAACAAAAAAAAAGAGTACCGAATTGTTACGTAATATCAGTTCTCCTATATGGCAGTGAATGCTGAACAATCTCCTCACGTTCACACATAGAAAAGACTTGAAGCAACATAAATGCAGTTCTACAGAAGGATGCTGAGAATACCATGAACCGAATATGTGAGTAACGACGACATTCTTAAGACAATGGAAACAAAACGAAGACTTATACATAAAATCGAGAAGATTTATCGGAAATTTCTAGGGCACACAATGAATAAAGGGAGCTTGGAAAATCTGATACTCACAGGACAGATTCAAAGTAAGAGGTACAGAGGAAGACAATATATAACCTACCTAATGAGGTTGTGTAAATGGATGACGGAACAAGACTTGGGAGAGATAACAAAAAGACAACATTTATTGAGAGATACAAAGGATAGGAAATTGATTGACAATTTCCTTTAGAAGAAGAATGCCAATCCTAATTTTAAACCTTATAGCAAAGCTAATCAAGTTAAACGAACTTAATCACTTTATTGTAGTGTTTTTAGTTTTCGTTTAATAACGGATGAGTAAAGTTGACTTTTGTAAGAATATATTGAAATTTGAAAAACAACAAAAAAAAACAGTTGACATTTAATAAATATTTAAAAACGGATTTCGAAATATATAATGAGCACATTTTTGTAAAGAATTAAGAGTCTTTAAAGTCTTTTATCTTCCGTTATTTATATTAAATAAATTTTCATTATGTAATTTTTCTCCGTGTATTATACAATATTATCAGAAAACATGAAAAATCATTTGAGTTTTAATCTGATCTTAGCTTCATATTTTGATAATTTTGTTTTGATAATTTTTAACAATTTTCATTAAAATTAATTCTTATTTTGTATTTTACAGGATCTGTAGACAATAATGTATTTTTATTAACAACACCAGATATGTAAATCACTTTTGCTAAATGGGATAATTCTGATATTTGCTGAAGGTATTCTGTAGTTTTCCTATTTTGGTGCAGTTGATGAAGTTATAAAGACTAGCAGCATGGCCCGGCGTTGCCCGTACTTGATTCAAAAATCGAACGACTCGTACAGCAATCGCTATCACTTGACTTAAAATATTTTTGCCATTCCTTGCCTTTAAAGGAGTGCGCTTTGCCGTGCTGATGTTGCTACATGCCTTACTTCTTGCCTATCTCATACTGCGAATTTTTTCTAAGCTCTATACTAAACATTAAATCTGTTACAAAAAAAGAACTAAACAAAATGAACACAAAAGGAACAGCTTTAAAAAAGGACTCGTAACTGGGAAAAAAAGAATGTTAACGACTGTTAAATACTTTTTCACGCCCAACCCAGTTCTGCGGATTTAGAATCAACATTGAGTTTAAGCAAGCGAATGAGCCAATTGGAGTAAAGTGCCATGCAGATTTAAATTTTTCCCCACTTATGACGAATGTAGCTATCGATTTTTTTGCATGCTAGCATGCTAGTTAACATTCGTGTCAGTCAGCTGTTGGCTCTCACGCTGGCCAATAGAATCTTCCTGCCTATTTGTGGCAGCCAGCTATTGGCTCTCACTCTGGCCAGTACAAAATAGCCGCAAACTACATGAAAACTGCTGTAGAAGCATGAAAAAATCGATTATTTCCACTATCGATGGGAGTTGGGAAATGCAAAGTCGGTCTTGGCCATCCCGCGAACTTGGAGCATGTGCAGGTAAATTTTGGTGCAAATCGGTCGAAAATTGCGGCCGTGCATTTGTTACACACACACACACACACACACACACACATCCTGCCTTTTATAAATAGAGACTAACGATGGAAATTGTTAGAAAGTTATAATAGCGAGATGTACTGAGATTCAATAAAGTGGAGATTAAAAATCCACGACTAAAATAAAAGCCAATGAACCGTTTAATCAATCCGTTCCCTTTATATTTTCAGATGTTCAATGGTATCTATAATTCATTAATTACTACTGGTATTATATAAATCGATTTTTGCTCAGTATCTTTCCATATTAAAAAGTTCGTGTTTAATGTAAGAGAAATGGAAATATCTCTCGGAAGAAGAATACTATCAAAAGAATGACAAAGACGACGACCTCAAAGCTTATTTCAAGACCAAGCCGAAGCAAAACAATCATTTAATAGACAGAGGTATCTGAGTACCACACATAAAATGCTTGAACAAATAAGACTGCAATGTAAGAAACGTAAAAGTAAAGGAACTGTTTAATTAAACGGCTCATTTTGATTGGGAACTAATTTTGTCTAAATGCAGATAGTTGTTTTAAAAATCTCTACAAATAAAATATCTAAGTAAGATATTCACTAACCGCTCCATGCGGTCGGATGCAGCACAAGGCCAAGTTTATTGTGTGTTATCCAAGCCCGTAAGATAGGTCAAAAATTCCTCGTAGACCTCGTAAAAAAACGGGGTTGGGTAGCTGTCTCCTGAGACGAAACGAGAGACTGCCCTTCGACATAGCCTCGCATGGGGATCCTCTCTGTCCGGAGGCAGAGAGTTTAACCAGCACACTTCCGAAGTAATCCGAATAGTGATCAAACAACTAAGTAATTATGCATACACTTACTTGGTTGATTTACCTCCCATCCTATTACAAATAGGACAGGAGATATATAAATAGATACACATTGATAATTATTATATGGTTTGATTATTATTTTTAATTTTGAGTATATCTATGAATATAGACAAAACTTGGATAGAAAAGCCTGCTTGGTGGTTTGGATTGTTGCATATTACCTACTGACAGCAATGGTCGGTATTCGAACACAATTGAAAGTTAGAATTTTTCATTTGAATTTTAATGGGAGGCACTGGGAAAATGTCGAAATACTATCTTTCTGTCCCTACTTTCTTTAATTCATACCTGTTTTGTACTTAGCTACTCTTAGGAAATATCAAGAACCAACTAGAAAACAGATAAGAAAAAAATTCAGATAAGAGGAAGAATTAAATAGAAATAAAAAGATGTCTCGTCATAAAACCAAGTCATTTTTATTCTGCTGGATGATTCTCTCCGAAAGAAACGTGCAGAAAATCGTGTTGGTAAACTTCTCAAATTTGCATAACGTTTTTTGTACACAATTTTAAATATTTAGATATTTTTGTCGTTTGTTTATTTTCTGTTTAATTGACGATTAGTGAAGAAAAAAAAGTCATATGTACTGTATTTTAAAGTTGAAAAATTAAAAATTTTTTTTTTCAAAAAGACGGATTTGAGAAGTGGCCAGAAAATGTATTTAACCTTAATCAAAGAATCATAGATCGATCGTGAAGGGACGTGTTCAAAATATCCTCTTCGACTTGTATGAAAGGTGACAGCATTTTAAAGGCATCTAATGCGGATATTTGGCGAAATTTATATGTAATAAAAAGCAAACCAGAAAATTTGTGGGTTACCCCATTTGGCTTAGCTAAAAACCCATGTAATGGTGCTCTTGAGGTCCATAAAAAAGGCAATCATATTCTCTTTTTAACTCTTGCTTCCAGATGATTTTTTTATAAGCATTTCACCCCAAGCAAGGCATATCCCCGGCTCTCCTGGTGCTGTAAGCTTGGATGTACGCGTGGTGTAGTTGATAACGGCTCGAAATTGAAAATGGAAGGTCAACACCCAGTTCCAGCTGGGCTTGTTATATTCACTTACACGCAAATACCTTTGGGAAAGGTATGAACCCATCTGTATTATGGGTTAATTAGTAGGACTTGTAAGAGTACAATTATTACCTAAAAATATTTTCTGGCTTTAAATAACATAAACGGTTGATAAACCGTAAAAAAAAAGGCAAATCAAGTAATCATCTCTTTTCCCTCCAACTATGGATTAAATAGTAGCTTAAATTGTACGCGGCCCTGACGTAGTGATAGTGATACCTTATTCAAAAACTGTTTCCACAAAGGTGCTTTATCAAAAACAATTCATTGAACAAGAATTGTACAAAAATTATGCAACTACACCAGATCCTCATTGACCGCCGAACAACTTAACCTTGTACTAGACTAAGCTAAGATTAGTACTTATCCCCGTAGTATTACTTATCCAGTTAGTCTTGTATACCATTACTGCCGTAGTGAGATCGGTAAATTCTCAAAGGTTGGCCTATATTTATGCGTTTTGGCGTTTCATAAGCTAAGCTTACTTAATATCATTCTTTCTTGCTGGATAGTAACAGTTGTTCATTTCCGCTGTTTCAGGCAAAATTAAAAATTCCAAATGCTGTTTTTCAAGGCAGGCGGGCAGATTGGAAGGTTGGCGCAATACAGCTTTTTATTCTTTTTCTCTAGTTTGGCTTCGCGTTTTAAGTTTAGTAACTAATGACGCTATTTTCTGTTGCATAAACCAAAAATGTCAATTCATATCCATAGATATCTGTTACGTAATGTTGATTAATGGGAAGAAGATAAACTGGTGTGAATAAAGAAACGTAGAACGAAGAATAAGATATCTTTATATGAGGAAAAAAGAGAGAGAGAGATAGAGACATGAGGGGAATACAAGAAAAGAGATTTAATGAGCATCGGGGGAGAGAGGAGGAGAGAGAGACATATAAAAGGTGATATTACCTTACCCTACCACCACAATGGTAGGTTTTGACAAAACGTTGATTTTTAGAAGTGGAGCCCCGCAAACATACATGCTGGTAGGTAAAGAAAATGGGGCGAGGAGAGACGATAAGGAGAAGGAAAGAGGATAGAACAAGTGTGAGAAGAACAGAGTGAGAATAGACGCGAGAAAAAGAGAGGACAAACGATGGGAAAGTGGAACGATGGGAAAGTGGAACGATGGGAAAGTGGAACGATAGACAGAGGAGGGGAAAAAAAAAGAGAAGATAGACAGAGGAGAAAAAAAAAAAGAGAAGATAGACAGAGGAGGGGAAAAAAAAAAGAGAAGATAGACAGAGGAGGGGAAAAAAAGAGAAGATAGACAGAGGAGGGGAAAAAAAAAAGAAGATAGACAGAGGGGGGGAAAAGAGAAGATAGACAGAGGGGGGGGGAAAAAAAAGAGAAGATAAACAGAGGAGGGGGGAAAAAAGGGGGAAAAAAGAAGATAGACAGAGGGGAAAAAAAAAAGAGAAGATAGACAGGGGAAAAAAAAAGAGAAGATAGACAGAGGGGGGAAAAAAGAGAAGATAGACAGAGGGGGAAAAAAAAGAGAAGATAGACAGAGGGAAAAAAAAAAGAGAAGATAGACAGAGGAAAAAAAAAAGAGAAGATAGACAGAGGGAAAAAAAAAAAAGAGAAGATAGACAGAAAAAAAAAAAAAAAAGAGAAGATAGACAGAGGAAAAAAAAAAAAAAGAGAAGATAGACAGAGGGGAAAAAAAAAAAAAGAGAAGATAGACAGAGGGGAAAAAAAAAGAGAAGATAGACAGAGGAAAAAAAAAAAAGAGAAGATAGACAGAGGAGGGGAAAAAAGAGAAGATAGACAGAGGAGGGAAAAAAAAAAGAGAAGATAGACAGAGGAGGGGGAAAAAAAAGAGAAGATAGACAGAGGGGGGGGGAAAAAAGAAGGAAAAGAGAAGGGGGGAAAAGGGGAAAAAAAAGAGAAGATAGACAGAGGAAAAAAAAAAGAGAAGTTAGACAGAGGGAAAAAAAAAAAGAGAAGTTAGACAGAGGGGGAAAAAAAAAAGAGAAGATAGACAGAGGGGGAAAAAAAAAAGAGAAGTTAGACAGAGGGGGAAAAAAGAGAAGATAGACAGAGGGGGAAAAAAGAGAAGATAGACAGAGGGGGAAAAAAGAGAAGATAGACAGAGGGGGGAAAAAGAGAAGATAGATAGAGGGGGAAAAAAAGATAGAGGGGGAAAAAAAAGAAGATAGACAGAGGGAAAAAAAAAGAAGAAGAGAGGGGAAAAGTTTTTAAGCATTAAAAAAACGAATACAGAACTCAAAAAAATGAAGATATGAACGAGGCGAATGTACAAAAGGTAATGCTAAATAGAAAATTACTCGGCTGTGAAGCTGTACGTTGCCGAATCACTCGGTGGTGTCTCCTACAAAGGGTGCGGGGAAACGTAAGTTCGTACCTTGGTGGAGATTGCATTTTCTTTAAGTTTTCTCCAGTGCACAGGACAGTCGGCGTAATGCACACGGTTAAAATAAAAAAAATAAAAAATAAAATAAAAGAAACAAATTCGTCTACTCAAACACGTGTACCCACTAAAAATTACGTTTTAAGTAATAAAAACATCGGATTAAAAATAAAAATCTTGTATATATATATATATATATATATATATATATATATATATGTGTGTGTGTGTATATATATATATATATATATATATATATATATATATATATATGTATGTATGTGCGTGTGTGTGTGTGTGAAAGCTAGTGATAAAAGAAGGGTGTACAATGCACAAATATTCAGCAGGGTGTATATTAAATGGATCCCCGAAAATTGTCCCTTCTCAATTTCATTCATGTCATTGATTAGTTTTGCTCGATTAATTCTGCCGTCAGACTCAATCGTGCCCCCATAAAGACATTCGAATATGGCCAACGTCCAGCCAATATGGCGTAAACATCAGGCAACTGTTACTTAGAGCAACAACAGCAAAGACAACGAAAATGAATGAGAGAGAATGGGAGAGAGAGAGAGAGAGAGAGAATGGGAGAGAATGAGAGAGAATGAGAGAGAACATCCAGTTGAAACGGATGCAACTGAATTATCGTTCGGAGAAGGTTAATAAATTCTGAAGGTTCTTGTTTCTTCCTCACAGTCTATATAGGAAAATTCGAGCAGAACGCGAATGGGACCTTTGCGTAATGGAGCCTGAGCAATGGAACTCTATAGACAGTTAAATCTTTATCTATACACCTACGGTCGAATTTCCTCCAGTGGGTCCGGCTGCTCCAAGTTATATACAATACATGTGACTGTTTTTGGTTTGAAGACAGAGCGGGGATTCACCTGCTAATGCTTAAGATATTTGCAACATTATTTGTTAGAGCCTAGACGCCCGAAAATTAACCGCCCTCAAAACTTAGCAGTCCGTTTTCGAAAGGTTGTCAGCTTCTATTAAGTCGGAAGTCTTTGTATTGATCTAAGGTTTTGGCCTGCGTTAAGGAGTGACGAACGAAGCGTTTGACCTTGTGGATCCGACTCCCTTGGCTTGACATCATATCTAATCAAATCAGAAATCTAACTTCAGTATCACAGTCATCTACATCTACCGCCAACCTTTATTTACTAATATATCCTTACATGTCAATGAGAGAACCCTCATAAACTGAGATGTAGTGGAAGCCAAAATAACTTACCGTTGAGTCAGATACCGCTTTGAATCCCTTTCCATCGAGGTACATTTGTGAGTGGTAAGGCCAAACCCCCAAACCAAGCCTTCGTTTTCGAAATGGGAAATGCTTTTCGAAGAGTTTAGATTTGTAATAAAATTAAAAATTTAATAATTAAGATTACTAGCGTATAATGATTTCGTAGATATTGCATAAACCCGCACCAGAAGAGGATTAGCACAAGCACATACATTATATATAAAATCACTTGAACGTTATTTTAAGTGGATAGCCATATTTGAGTAGACGCTCCGTTCATTTATTAAACAGCATATTTATTTTCTTCTGCCGGCCTGAATATTCAAGAAATCTTATTAAAAAAATAACAGCTGTCCGGCAAGATTCGAACCACGTTTGCCGGAGAAAGCGTCTTTAGATCCGGCAATGGTGTGCCTCGACAATCAAGCAAAGGTGAATAGTGTCTTATAAATGCAAATCTTTCTCAGACTCTCGAAACATTCATATCAGCTCAATTTTGTATCCTAACGTAAACAAATAATTTTCTAAAGTGATGGATTTTTGTTTAACAATCCGATAGATTTTATTACTTTAACGTTAATATTAGTGGATACCCATATTTGAGTAGATACTCCGTTCATATAGGTATCCACTACAAATAACGTTTAAGTAATAACCTCTGTCGAATGAATAAATAAGAATTCATCATTTTATATATAGATCTAGATCGATAGATAGAATTAATATGTAACCCCACAAATCAGGCCCTACTCACATTTCTCACCCACACAAGACAGACATGCTTGCGGAGCTGTTGAGGCACACCCATACTAATACACACACATCATACTCACTCACTCCCTAATGAGCCAAATAACACACGCACTTAACAGAGAAACATCCCCTTTCTAGGAACCAATAGTGCTTATCTTAAATAAAGACTTAAAATAGACTGTTTGACCAACACAAGGATTGACCAAAACTCATGATAGAAAAATAAAGAATAAAAAAAAAAACAAATGAAAACTACAGGTAAAGTTCATTTTCTCCAATTCATTCATTTCTGTAGTTCACTGGTACTAACAAGCAGAATTTTTCTCCTGATGATGGCCATGCCGGCCGAATCTAGTTGAGCAATCTAATTGAAATAATAAAAACGAAAGAATATTAATATACAACCCAGTGTGTCTGAAGATTTTAATTTTTTAATATTTTCATTGTTCAAAACATATATATAGCTTCAATAAAAAATAAAATCGAAAACAAATTTAAAAATGAACAGATTCAGTAGAAATCAGTTCACAATATATAAAAAAGAGAATTTTTAACCAATCACTGATAGTTTGAATAAATTCAAAAACCTTCACATTTATATCTACCTAATACAAATAAATACTAGACTTTGCAACAGTTCATAGTCAGTCAACAACAATGCCAACTCGTCTACACAAGTCTATGCTAAGAGAATACTTATTTCCGCAAATAGATAAGCGAAGCGGCTAGAGATCAAAAGACCAACAACTAAAACTAGGTGCAAGTAACTTTTTCGCCTTTATCTTGAACAAGGCAACAATAAATTTTGAAAATAAATTTCCACAAAAAAAAAACTTACACCTCGACTTACGAAAAAAAATTTGTAAAAATGTCACTTGCTATTCCACTACAGTTATTGAAAGTTTATTTACGATACTAATTGTAACAGACTAATTACCAACACCGTTATATGTTCACTTTATCAACTTGATTAACGCCAACTAATTGTGCTCAAAACATTTTAGTAGAACTCATTAACTTTGTTCCTAAAGTAAGTTAATTATAGAGTTTGTGTTTATGGGACGTAAACAAACAGACAAACAGGCACTCACTTGAGTCTGGACATTGGAGGTGATGAGATAATTCAATTTATAGTCCCCACTTATCATCAGAGATCCCAACGCATTTTTCCTCAGTTTTGTCTTTCTTTTTAAACAGAGGAAGACAGAGCAACCACTCTCGGCGAAACGTGCCGTTTATAGATTTTCTGCTTTTTCTCATCTTTACAGCGTTTATATAAATTTCCACGTATTAGGAAGAGGATTTTTGCTGTTAGTGACATGCGATAAAAAATCGAAATCTCATACAATATAGAATGGGATAATCCATATTTCTCAAAGTTAAAGTCAAGTCAAACAAAACGATCTTTGTTTCTTGTGAAAATGTGCATTACTTAACAGTTTAGACGTGTGTCGAATGAATCTTTCTTTCAAGTAGTCGATATTTATCTCTTTAATGATAATCGCAAGTAAAAATAAACGATAATTTTCTATGTTTAATTTTTCGAAAAGTTATTCTCGATATTCCTTTTATTCAGTAGCGTACGTGTGTTTGTGTTGTTAAGATGGCAATAATTTAGTTTTATCGTTTATTCTTAACTAATCGTTCAATCATAACCTCATTCAAAGACTAGTTTTTATGATTGCTTTTTGACAATTGCAGTAACGTTCAATTA
>CAHIKZ030000022.1:400000-462500 GCA_903632075.3 Acanthosepion pharaonis
ACGCTGGCGTCGAAATGACACCGAACCCACTTCTCTTAGTGGGGATGAGTAAAGTGTTGCTGCAGGGTTAGAATCTCCGGAACTAGGCGTTTTCGCCCATGTAAAATGAGGATAGCAGATACTACGCTTTGATCCCGGCCCGAATATTTTTGTTGAGAAAGATAAACAATTCTAGCAAGATGGCCCCATGAAAAAAGCTTTTAAAATGGCAAAAGGCAGTGGAACAAAACGGCAGATATGTTGTTTAATAATTTAAATAAACAAAAGAAAACGTCTTAATATTTTTACTGAATAAACCGAAAAACTGTCGGTTACTGTGATGTCACAAATTAGCATAAATTTTTATTCAGAATACATTTGTACATTCATATTAAATATTGACACTGCTTCAAAAAAAAAAAAAAAAAATAACTAGCTTTGTTCAATTTAAATTTTGAAGTTAAAAATCAAGAATTAACTCCATATCTAATCATTTTTTTTCATACAGGTTTTTTTTAAATTTTGGATATTATTTTATTTTATAAAAGAAATTTATTATCTAATACAAGATGCAGCAGAAGTACCTCGTTCATAGTGGCATGACATTAGTGCTGTTGAGGTCATTCCCTAACTAATGTCTTCCCATCAAAATGGGTATTTTTGCCATTTTTTGTATAAGAATAATGAAAATGTATTTTTTTCTTCTTTTTGTTATTTTTTAAATTATTTTTTTTGTCTGACGTACCCCGTCTGAATAAAAAATATCCTGCAAGAAAAGATTAAACATTTAAAAGCAGAAAAAAAAAGAAAGGAGAAAAAAAAAAAAAAGGCTTACCTGGCAAACGTTTTACGGTAAATTTCATAATTGAAAAAAAATTACGTCATGGTTCTTTGATTTCTTTCATATTTCTAGAAAAAAAAAAAAAAATGACGAACTTATTTTTTTTTAACTCGGGATTTTAGATTCACTCACTAGCAGCATGGCCCGGTGTTGCCCGTGCTTGATTCAAAAATCGTACGACTCATACAGCAATCGCTATCACTTGACTTAAGATATTTTTGCCCTTCCTTTCCTTTAAAGGAGTGCCCTTTTGCCGTGCTGATGTTGCTACATGCCTTACTTCTTGCCTATCTCACACTGCGAATTTTTTCTAAGCTCTATACTAAACATTAGATCTGTTACGAAAAAAGAACTAAACAAAATGAACACAAAACGATCAGCTTTAAAAAAAAGTACTCGTAATTGGAAAAACCGAATGAAAAAAGAATGTTAACAACAAATACTTTTTCACACCCAACCCAGTTCTGCGGAATCAGAATCAACGTTGAGTTTAAGCAAGCGAATGAGCCAATTGGAGTAAAGTGCCATGCAGATTTAAATTTTTCCCACTTGTGACGAATGCAGCTATCGATTTTTTTTGCATGCTAGGGTGCTAGTTAACATTCGTGTCAGTCAGCTGTTGGCTCTCACGCTGGCCAATAGAATCTTCCTGCCTATTCGTGGCAGCCAGCTATAGGCTCTCACTCTGGCCAGTAGAAAATATTCGCAAACTACATGAAAACTGCCGTAGAAGCATGAAAACTATCGATGGGAGTTGGTAAATGCAAAGTCGGTCTTGGCCTTCCTGCTAACTTGGTGCATGTGCATGTAAATTTTGGTGCAAATCCGTCGAAAATTGCGGCCGTGCATTCGTTACACACACACACACACACACTCACACACACACATATCCTGCTTTTTATAGATAGAGATGATGCTCGGAAAAGAATTATTCTTTCTTTCTTTACCATGTCCCTTCAAGGCTTTGACAGTCATTGCTCTCCACAACTTCCATTCCCTTGTAGCTCTAAGAAACATTTGATTCTTTAGCATCACTTTCTGTCTACGCCTTACCTTCTACACGTTTGGGGAGGTTATTTGCTGGTCACTCTCACCCACTCCAGTATGTTCTGATAGTGTTAAATCTTCCAAGCCCCTTTCCTCGTAATATGTCCCAGAAATTTCAACGGTTTCTTTCTGATTCTGAAGTATAAGTGTCTCTTTAGTTTTAATTTCCTTTAAAACTTCATCGTTACGCACATGTTCAGTCTATGGTATTCTCTGCAGAAGTACGACTCTGTCGCTTCAAGTTTCTTCTTTAAAGGGAAATTTGAAATTATGCGATAAAAAACAGGGAGCCGCTGTCGCGAGATGACGAACAACTCTTTTTTTTTACAATGATGTTCAACCTGCACAAGGCCAAAGAGCCACTAGAGGTAGAGAATTACAGAGTAAGTAGCACAGTTTATGGGGATATGTGGGGAAGATAAAGGCATACCATCTGCTTCAATAATTTTTCATTGTAATCATTGAAGACGCATCCTCTTGGGAGTCGGTTCCATAAAGCATCAGTTCGTGGAATGAAGCTGCTCGAGTGGAACTTACATCTTACCAATGGAATACGAAGGAAGATTAGCTAGCACAATCAAGGATGACCTAGCAGTACTATCGGGTCCACAAGTAGTTGGTCTTCGACGATGGAATCGCGATTGGCTAGCCATTTCGTGTGACCTGGCTCAGGATCGGCGAGCGTGGGCAGCGATGGTCCGTGATGCTGTACTTGCTCGGTTCAACCCGACCAGGGTGAAAACCGATACAAGTCAAGTCAAAAAAGAAGGGAATGAGTTCGCCACAATGTTCGTAGTATAGCGGATCTTAACTGTAAAGGTTAGAATTGGTGGAACTAAAGAATGTAGTTCGTCTGAATACTTTGTCTGGAAATAACAATAGAGCAACAAAGGGGGTTTTCGACGTTTTGTCTGTGCGAAAGGGGTTGTAGGGTGACAAATAATTCATCACCCACAAGGACCCTCGCAGATATGCTTCTCAAGTGGAAAGTGAATACTGGATAGCTCCTGTCCATATATGGCAGAGGTACTCCATTTTCGACTAGCTGTGGGTAGCATTCCGTCGTTTAGTCGAGTAGCAGGAAGCAATGGGGTCAGAATCCACTCAGCAATTTACCATCGCGGAACAAAGCGCCGTGGTACCCTATGGACAGGGAGAAGATCAAGTCTGCAGAAATACATCGCCGGATGTTGGCGCTGTATGGAGCATGAATCAACCAAAGTTGTATGACCGAGTAGAACGCTTTAAAGTGGGACGAAAGGCAATCTGGTCGCCCATCAAAGTCGTGTATAGAAGAACATATTCAGATCAGGGAAGACCGACGAATCACGTTAGCACATGTGGGCAGCAACTCTGGATCTGCACAGGCCGTAGTGCATGATGACAGTACTTTATGTCTGTGCGTACTGTAGGCCAAAAACATGCAGCACAGACGTGGCTTCGTAAGAAACCGAAAAGTTTCATTTGTTGATCGATACCAGAAGCTCATCGTCTCGGTCGTAAAGTGTCACATGCATTTGTTCTTCATCAGTGAAAATAAAGGTGTTGTATGGAAATCAGGTTTAGGTTTTGATTTACCATTACCGTATATGCAGTTTCGTGTAGCGGTTAGCGCCTCGAACTTGAAATGGTTGCAGGTCAAGTATGTTACTTTCAACTTCTCCCAAATATCCTTGGGAAATATTTGAATGCCTCTCTTTTACCTATAGGTTGCATAATAGAAAGACTGGTATTTTTTAAAAACCTTAATTGGTAACCAGTCTTGGAGATGTCAAGGTGGGTATAGGGCTACCAGCTCCACCCGGTAAAAACTAATTGCTACGGAAACTGCAGCATCGACGCCTAGGATGCTGAGGTTGCAACTCCATAATCCACAGTTGGAGAATATGGAACATGATAATACACACATACACACACAGAGGGTGCGATGGATATATTGTCGTCTACATTATACAAAATGAAAATAACACTGACATATTATTTTAACAGTTATATTTACCAAAATTGCACAAAAATATCTTGAAATACTAAAGAGTAAAATTTATTTAATAAAATCGCCATTGTCTTCAACCACAGCTTTTAAACGACTTCGGAATCTCTTGCAATTCTTCTTGGCGGTATCCTTATTTAAGTTGGTGAATACTGTCATAATGCTTGCCTTCAGTTCATCTTTGGTGCTACAAGGAGTTTTGTTGGTCTCTCGCTTAACTCTGCCCCACACAATAATTAAGGAGTTGCAGTGGCCAGATGTAATGAGTGAGGTGGTCGAAGAAATTGTCTGACAGCCATGACTGAGCATTCCTGCTTGTGTGGCATAGTGCAGAGTCCTGTTGCCAGACATAGGGGTTTCCAGCAGTCACCCTCATGACCTAGGGCAGCCCTACCCCCTCAAGGTACTTGATCAAAGTGAGTTTTCCGAGCCGCCGTGTATTCATAATCATCATCAGACTCATACAACTCTTTTCGAATCCTCTGCACTGTTCTCAGATTGACACCGAAACACTCTCAAATGTTCGGATTTGAGCTTCCGGCGTGAATGCCAAGTATGCGGTTTCACAATTTCTGGCTGAGTGAATTGCGTCACGGTACCCAACTAACTATATATATATATATATATATATATATATATATATATCATGTTGGCACCACTACTCAGATATAAGGATAATCTGATAAACAATTTTAAGTTCCTTGACGAACCTATTTATTCTTTAAAAAAAATGAAGTAGAATTCGAATTAAGTTTAAATAACTTATTTAAATGAATATATGACCTATTTTCACAAAAAAATACCACAAATATTTCGCGGGTCTTATTCGCAAAGTTGTGGTACCGTGTAGTATAACAATAACGATTTAAACTAGTAGCTTGTCAAACAACAATACTGTAAGATTAAATCTTAAGTCGGATTTTCTTGTAGGACATCAAATATAGTACATCTGTTTGTGAATACGAGTTTGTTACACCAGAAATGTATTAGGCTGAATCATAGATAATTTCAGTTTTTGTTAATGAACTTTTATTCTTCTAAAAATTAAAGTAAAGTTATATTTTGTTCATTTCTATATTCATCACTATTTGTAATGAATTATTGTCACTTATCCGGAAACATTTCGATGACATTTGAGTAAAAGATTTTGTAAGTTTTGATGCAAAAAGTTTTTCGGCGAATTCTTGAATCTGGTTTTCATTAGAAAGTAATTCCTCATCAAATCGTTTTTCAGCGATCGAAAAATGTAATAATAGGTTTGCATAAGGTCAGGTGAATATGGCGGAAAGAGTAGAACAAACTAACCGAGTTCCAAATGTTTTCTCTTCTGTATTCTTCTTGGTTTATGCAGCCTTGTGTTCTCATTCTCATAGAAGATAAGACAAAGACATTTTGTTATTGATGTGCGTGGTGGTGGTGGGCTTTAAACCAAACTTTTATGAACACGTTGCAGCGATTGCATACAAAAATGTGCATTTCGTGTTTCATTTTAAATGAATAAGACCCTGACGATCACACACATTAACTTTCTTCTATTGAGCTCAGCTTTTCGGATCGGTTTTAGAGATTTATTCGGGTCAATTCACTGCTGTTTGAATTGAACATTGTCGTATGCAATCCACTTTTCTTCATCTGTTATATATTTAAGGAAAGTTTACTTTGGATGATACTTTCTTTATTACAGTTGGTTCTCTAAAATGGAAATTACATATAGCAACCTAATACTGCAAAAAAGTGGAATCAGTCATTGAAGTTCGGAATTTGGCTGAGTCTGTTTACAGTCTGTTTGCAGTCACTTTGCTCTTGGTCAAGCCATGAATGCATTTCTCTTTAAGCTGTCTCAACTGCAAATATCATGATAAAAACGTTACTTGCACGACGAAAAGATTGTAAGTGTTATCAAGAAATTTTGATTTAAATAAGTTGATTTTTAAATTGAATTTTATGCTTTCTAAAAATTGTCTAGTTTTCCTTCGTTTTTTTTTTTGTCCATAAATTATTGTGGTTATTCCGGCCGATCGTTTTATTTGAGAGATTAAATACTGCTTAAGTATGCAAGTTGACATGAATGTGTATTGAGAATTTTCATTTAGGGAAGGATTGTTGTTTTTCGATAGCTGAGCGTGTCTGCTTCACAGTAAAATCAACCCTGGTTTTCATCTAAATACTGATGCTTAACACCGGAAGTAAATAGCGTTGGCATTAAACCTTCAGAAAAATCATGATATCTTGCTATCAATTTGAAAAATATATATAAATAAAAATCAATTTTTAGTTCTCATCTGCCCCAAAATTTGCTTCTTGAAGCGAGTTGAAAAAGACAATACATAAAGAAAAGAAAATAATTATTTTTCTACAGCCATCTTTAAAAACGAACCATCGATCTTGTCCAACCATTGGATTCCGAATTAGCGAAGCTCATCTTTCGTTATTCAGAGCACTCAATAGCTGATTCTCAAGCCTGCTCCTTTGCCTCTTAAAAGCGATCTTAATCCAGTGTTGGCACAATTAGGCGCATGCGCAAGCGAGAACGTAATTCGAATTGAGCCGCGTCTCTTAAGCTGCACTTTTCGAAGTGAGCGATCAATACTGAGGTGCAGACGCCATTCGTGAACACTTGAGCCCATCGCATGAATTTTAGAATGCAACAAAAGCAAATGGAACAAAAGAATTGTAGAAATAACGAGCTGGCTCGAGTGGGAAGCTTTTGGCAGCAACAGCATTCTCTATCTCTGGTTAAAATTCAGATCTCTCTTGTTTCTTTTTCCTACCTTGTCACCCTTTGCTTTCTCTCGCTTAGCCGACAATTGTTATGCAATATTTGAATCTTTAGGGCGAATAAAGTTTTCAGCGAAACAATAAAAAGAATAGAAGTCTCATGCGATTCAATGTTGAGAGGACATGAACTTGACAACGTATAACAAAGCCTTTGTGTCTGCCTATCGAGAAAGGAAGGATCAGGTGTGTGTTGTGTTTTATTGGCCAATTAGGTGTTGCCTACAGTTATTGTCACGTAGACAGTGTAAAAATTTAGACGGATGGCGGGGTTGTTTATTCGAAATTATGCGTTCCTTTTCTTCATCGAAACTGGAGCTAGTGTTAATCAAGATTCGATTCTTTTGCTTTGTGGCAAGAGTTGAAATTTATAAAATCACCGTTTTTGTGGGGTGGGACAGAGTGCAGATATTATACAGTCATATAAAGTTGTGATGTTTCGTTTCGATTTTTTTCAAGACATATGTGGGTCAGTCGAATCGGTTAACATTTTCTCCTTTCTTGAAAATCTGTTGATTATCTTACGGTATAATAACAGTTTCTGGGTTGTCTAATGCGGGATCATATTAAAACATTGGATTTTGCATTGATTAAAGATTGTTTTATTTAAAGTTAAACATTTATTTTTTCTATATAGATAAAAATTTCCAATGTTTTGAACGGTTGATGTAATATTATCAATTCAAAAAGAAATCGGAAAATATATCCATATATTTTCCGATTTCTGTTTGAATTTGTAGGTCTGATGAATTGGATCGTGATTACGATTCCAATGTAATAAATTATAACCATGGAATATTAGTGTTTGAGCCTATATATATATATATATATATATATATATATATATATATATATATACAGTTCAAAACTTTGAGGTCAATCCTGGTCATTTTTAAATTGTCCCCAAATGTTGTTGTTTAGTACTCGAAATAAGAGAAAACTATTATACATAGTTAAAAAGCGTGAAACATAATTTATTAGAAATTTTATGATGACAACCCCCCAAAAAAAACAGCATTTTATGATTAAATTTTTTCTCTTGTCAAAATATCTTTCTTTAGCTTTAGTTACTGCAACACAAACCTTTGACATTCGTTGTAAAAGTTTCTCAAAGTCTAAGTTTGATAATTGATTTCATTCTCTTTTTCAATCACTCTAAGAGCTCTTTTTTAATTTTTTTTTTTAATCTTTCAAGTTTATCCCACGATAAATCTGGGCGTAGCTTCAAACTTTTGAACTCTACGGTGTGTGTATGTGTATATATAATTTATTAAAATCATATGTATATAGATTTCTAAACTAAGTTCTTTAAAAGTCTTTGAAAAATTGTAGAAAATACTACATGGTTTAACATTGTTTAAAATATTTTTAGTTTGGTTGTTCTGTAATATTTTTTACGAACTAGTATGAAGATAACAAATTCTGTCAATATATGCTTATTGCGAATCTATCTGGTCAAAGCCATTCAGTCACTTTCTCACTGCCGTCACGCGGCTTCCTTCTGTCTTTTCTACAATTATTTTCATGCCAACTGTTCTGATGAGCTTTTTCCCTTTGCGTCTCAACTGCACGAATTTAAGCGTACTATTCAATTGACATCTAGGTCTCATCGTTTTTCTGTTGAACTAGCTATATAAATTAGTCTATTTTAACAGTATCTTTTCACTCACTTTTCACCTGTAGAACTCCCTTCCGATTTCTTGCTTCCCTGTCAACTACAATCTTCAAATTTTTTTAAATGCAAAGCTAATCATCGTCATCTACCTTCTTGAACCCTGTTCTTTTGTCATTTCCTCACTTCCCCTCACTAAAATCTTCCTTCACTCTCTGTAATCCCCTGCGGCCTAGTGATATTATCACCTTGCTTGGGGGAAAATGATTAAAAAAATGAACAAGAGTATACGAAAATTGTAAAATTTAAAGTGTCCGTTTTCACATCTTACAAAACTCCTTGTATAACTTACATACAAGACATACAGGTTCACTTTCATCTGCATTTAAACAACAAAGTCAAAAGCTCCTGTAAAAACCCAAATGATCTTATGTTGATAGTTGTATTTTAGAATTACACAAATGGCAAATAAACTTGCATGTGTGACAAAATAAGATTTTAAAGTTGTTCTTTAATTCGTATTAATGTACATTTCTTAATCGAAATTTTGAAAAATACAATAAAAATTAAACAAACGTTGATGAAATTTAAAACATATTTCAATGAATACTTTCTGCCGAAATACAACACACAACTCCAAACAAGTTCGATTATACAGAACCATTATATATATATATATATATATATATATATATATATATATTACTTTAAAAATTAAGAGATCAGTTGATTCCGCCACACTAGATAGCGAAATCAACTAATTTTTTAAAGCTAAAAAGCTCTACATGTTATTTATCTATTCTCATTTTTTCAAGTGTTTGAGCATTTGTTAATACTGTTTCTTGGTCCAATTCAACGCTAAACATTAATTGTTATGCATTATATACAATTTAAATTTCCCAGAAATAATTCTGAAAATAAGACAAATTGGTTTAAAAATGACAATTGGAAATTTTTTTACTTATTTCGTTTTCTGATTTTATCAAGGCAAGCAATAAAAGCTAAATATTTTGCAGCCATAGTTACATCAAATTTAAAAAAAAAAAAAAAGACGCTCCTGTGTAAACCTCTTTTTGGATATTGGTAACTTCCTTTTCACTAAGACTGTTTTTTTTTGTTTTCCATGTCGACAATATAGTTATATATATATTAAATTTTATTAATAATAAAATTTCGTTCCTAATAACTGTTATACATGAAGTCACAACAAACTATTTCAAACTTTTAAATACCAGGATATAGACAAAGAAATTCTGGCTACCACACTGACACCACATTGGTTCTTGAGAATGAGTGAGATGGTCAAAAGTACTTAAACAAAACAATAAAACATTAAGTTTATCTACAACTTCGAGCACAAGAAAACCTTTATTCGAAAATTGGAAAAATACAACAAAAAATAAAACAAACCTTGTCAGTTGTTTTTTTTTTTTTTTTAATGAAACTAGTTTGAATGAATACTGTCTAAATATGTCTTATATATAAGTGAGAGAATGAGGGACTGAAAAATGTATATATAGAGAGAAGGATTCAAAGAATGTCGGGCATGAAGTCAGATTGACCTGATCAATCTGAATTTGGCTTTGTTTACCAGAAAACAAGTAATCACAATGAACCGGGAAGTTACACGTGACCAAGTCCGATTCGCGGAAAGTAATTTCCACCACTATTTATTACAAACACTAAGCCAATTAGTCGATACAAGTTACTTCTTGTAAGGCATCCAACGATGGAACAGAAGAGAAGGGAAATGAAGGAAAGAGAGACAAAGGCCAGAGTTGTGAGCAATGGAGGAAGGACGCACAACTGTAGATTTGTAATGACAGAACGTGACTGATTGTCACACAAGGTTTGAGTTCTACATACATAACTGCACACACAGGTATGCATTGATATGCATGAATGTATGCGTAACCAGAATCGTTTATCTGTGTATTAGAGTTCATGGAAGCATGATAATTAACGACATATTTTCAATATATCTTAGGTATTCGTAAAAAACATAGGTTCATGTATATATATATATATATATATATATATAAAATTATGTCAATTTATTTATACAAGTTCAGTTAAAAGTCAATCCTGTCTATGAATTCGCTTGGAGAATTGTAAGAGAACAAAGACATCCGTAGGTTACACAACTATTACATTATCACACCGATCAATATGCTATTTATTCAGTCATAATTAAATCGCATATCACCAGCCAAAACAGACAAAGAAATACAACAAATTCTTACCAATAATGGAAGCATTATGCAAACAGAAATAATGTTATAAATTTTAAGAATAAACATACTAAATCAATTTTAAATATAAAAACCAAAAATTAACAAAAAGCGCCGTGAGAACACGAAATGATAGTTGAAGACGCGATACTGAAAACAAAACAAAAACACAAGAAACAAAAAAAAACCCCAAAACAAAAAAACAAAACAAAAAAAACACAATAACCCCCCCAAAAAAAAAAAAAAAGAAAAAAAACCTAAAAAAAAAAAAAATTCACCTCCACTAGATGAGTGTTAAATGCGACAAACATTCTTTTCTCATTATGTGTTCCCAAAACTTTAGCTCAGTCTTTATAATTGTTAGCAGCAATTACTTTATAATTCCTATTCCTCTTAAAACTTTTTTCTCATATGCTGCGTTCAAGATTCAACATTCGACGGTAAAAACCTATCTCTCTTGCTTCAAGTTTTCTCTTCATTAGTGAGGTAATTGTCCCGTATCCAATGTCGTACAGGAGATCAGATATAAAAATAACAGTTCAGCTCATTTGTTTTTCGCCAGGGGTAATTTCTGATCCCTAAATACTGAAATCCGAAGGCGCATTAAGATGCATTCCAAAAGCTAAGCAGAGTATTAAGAAACAGGAAAACTTTGTTAGAAACAAAGAAAAGAGTACTGAACTGTTATGTGATATCTATTCTCCTATATGGCAGTGAATGCTGGACAATAAAATGAAGAAACTTGAAGCAACAGAAGTGTGATTCTACAGAAGATGCTGAGGACACCATGAATCGAATATGTGAGCGCCCGTCAAATTTTAGAGAAAATTTAAACAAACAGGAAACTTATACTTAGCATCAGAAAGAGACAGTTGAAATTTCTAGAGCCCATAATGAGGTAAGAAGGCTTGGAAAATCTGATACTAACAGGACAGATTGAAGGCAGGAGGGACTGAGGAAAACAACGCATAGCCTACTTAGTGATTTTACGTAAATGTATGTCGGAACAGGTTTTAAGAGATATAACAAAAAGAAAAAAATTAAGGGGAAGGATAGGAAATTGTGGAGAGACACGACCACCTATGTACTGAAGGGACACGACACAAAGAAATACTTCCATTTTCTGAAAGCATCTTTCGCTAATCCCTTGAGATTTCGGATTCGTATCACATTTTCTGTCGTCCGTTAAAAAAAAAAATCATACTACAGGTTCCTTATGACGTAGATATACGAGATTTTATTAGATTCAATTTGTAACGGCACTTGATCATATCTTTGGGATGCCTAGTACAAGAGAATGTTGAAAAGTTCTCAAAATCTTATCAAACAACCAAACAAGCAATCTCTTCATTCGTGCAAACGTTTCTCGTAATAATAACATTTGGTTATTTTAACGTCATTTCAACTCCTCATGGGCCATTTAATGCGGAAATTTAATTTTCCTTTTGGAGATTTGGTATTTTTTTTTTTTACTATTAAAATCTATTGCTGGAACTTTTTACTAAAAAAATGTATTTTTATACTTTCATAGTGATATAACTAGAGTTTGGAGGTTCATTATTTGACCAGTGCTGAGACCCTAACATGTACTACCACCCCCAGGTCATGTGGACCTGGGAACAACAGCGATTAAGTGATATCACGCTCATCAAAACCTTCGAGGGTAGTATATCGTCATACTCAGGACGAGACTATTTTGCTAACGCTTAAATCAAAACAAAACATTTTAGTGTATATTAAGTTTACCTTAGCCTGGACACTCAGAATTGTTTCTTTACCCTTTAGTGTATCAGTCATCAAATTAAGCCTAGTTTCTCAAGATTTGTTTTTAATGCTATGCAAAGATTAAATTAGATTTTTTTCAAGGTAAGGAAGCATGTTAGAAAACGATCTTTTGTTGTTCCTATGTCTTATGTTCCTATAAGTATAGAGAAAAAGGAAAATTAAGTTAGAAACATAAAAAGAGCGCTAAACTGATACTTAATATCAATCCTTCTGTGAATGATAGTTTTCTCGCATATGAAGAGGAGATAAGCAACAACGAAGACGGGGTTCTGCAGAACAGTGCTGAGAATACCATTGACGGAGTATTTGAGCAATGAGAAAGTTTTAAGGAAAATGAAATCAAAAATGACATTTGTACTTAAAATTAAAGATAAATTTCTATGGAGCATAATGAGAAAAGATAGTTTGAAGAATTTGGCACTTAGAGCACATAATGAAAAAAAAAAGTGCAGCGGTCCACAACCAGTACTTTACATAACGAGCTTGTGTAAATGGATTGCAAAAATGAGTGGGTGGGGTAGTAAAAAGTCAACGTTGCTATAAGGAATAGAATGTTGTGGAGAGCCATTATCGTCCATGCACATGAAAGAATTCCTGTAATATTTTCAGAAACAGTGTTATGTGCCATACGTGATACACACTTAAGCGGTCATATATCTTTCGATACATGACTGACGAAGCAGAATTTTCCCCGCAGTAGGTTGTCATTTCTTTCTGCGGTAGACCAGTTGCCATCCAAGGCTACAGAACTCAGTCTGTCATGCTATTTACCCATAGCTGGCCGGGGGTGGGTGGGCGAGAAAAGGATTCATACTTTTCCCAATGTTAAACCCGGATATAAGAGACCCGGATATAAAAGAAACCCGGATATAAGAGAGATTTTCTCTGGTCCCAAATTAGAGCCTGTGTTAATGTATATAAAATAGACCAAACCCGGGTATAAGAGAAACCCGGATATAAGAGACTTCCTCTCCGGTCCCGACATCTCTCTTATATCCGGGTTACACTGTATTGGTAAGTGAATGTAATGGATTAACTGGAATTCAAACTCGGCTCCCCGATTCCTTAATCCGAGCCGCTATCTAGAGGGTCATGGGTAGCGTGATGTTTCTCATATTCAGCGACATGACGTGATTCTGTGTTTAAATTAAAGTAATATTGTTAGCCGCATGGATTCGTGTAAGAATCATATGGCATTTAGCCAGGGAATGTAAATATAGCGGCCAATAAACAAAAAAACGAAAGAATAAATGTTCTTTCCACTTTTTTCGCGTGGTCAATTTAAAACGAGAGAACTTAATACCTTCGTTGATGCCTTATTCTCGTTTCATCTGACATTCTGAATAAAACGAAACTACACACAACCACTGCAGAAGTTGACGTTTCTTCTTTTAGATGGATGTGGCGAACGAACGTCAGTACAAACGCAATAAAGGCCACGTATCGCGTGTGGACATATTTGCCAATACCAGTTCCATCCGGATTTCCACGTTAGCAGCGGGATAGCTTTGCATGTCTAGATACGAGCCTCTCTGCAACTGGTCAAGATCCTGGTGTTTGTAAGATGCCTCATGCGAATAAAAGCAACGGGAAAACCAACAGTCAGCAAGAGACGGTGACTTGTGAAGTCGGTCCCGTAGGAATTTTGTTCCTAAAGTTTATGTGGCTTACGGGGCGTGTAATTTTTGTTACGTTTCGTCTCTTCCCCTCTTTGCCTATTAGCCCCATAGCTGATGGGAGAGAAATCGGTTAGGTGTTTCACCAAAATCTGAACACACTCTTTGCTTACATTGCAACATTGGCCAAAGAATGTTGTAGATTGTAGTCGGCAAGAAAACCTATTGCTATTCCGTTTCATGACTGATTAAACACTATTATATTAGGCTTCTATTTAAAATGACTCATTCTAACAAGCCTTCATATAATAATAACGAATAATCGCTTTACGAAGAATATTTCTATATAAAGCGCTCTGAATATTTTCGTTTATTGTTAGAAAGCTATTTTATCCAGGCGGAAAATTGTCAGAGTTGTAAATGAGAATTTAATTATGGGATTTCTGTTTCCGTTTTTTTTTTATACAGCAACGACAGCACAGAGTAGAGTGCTTTGTTATTTCGGTACGTTGTCATTCTTCGTTTGAAAGACAATCAAAATAGTGAGAAGTGTTTTGAAAGCAACTCCGGTGATATTCAGCATTTCCATATTTTTGCCCAAAGAGATAATTACCGCGTTCTATTGACATTTCCCTCCCACCACCACCAAATCTACGTTGGTGTCAGTATGCGATAAAACAAGTTCAACACTGACACCTTACATGACGATACGACAGAGCACAGCGTATGAATTCCAAATGCTGACAGAACGCGTTAATTATTACACCGCGTGATAATAGAGTTCGCCAAGAAAATAAAATCTAGTCTGATTATTAAAAATGCTGGTTGCACTGGAAACAAATCTGGGGCTGCTAAAATTTATTTTTTAATCTAACGTGACATTTTTATGATTTCAAAAGTTATTTTAGTGGATATTCGTGTTTTTTTTATTTTGAAGAGTACATTTTTTTCGAGGTTTTTCAAGTAGGCAAGCCCATAAACTTAATACGCAGTTTAAAAACAGGGCGTCTATTTTAAACACAGGCTATCCACTAAAAATGATGTTTATATCTAATATCTTTATATATCAACACATGTACATGAAAATAGCATTTGATTAAATATCAGTACGTTGTTACTTCCTGAGAAGAAATCTACATATTGTCTGTTTTTATAAATTTTCTACAAAATTCATCAACATTTTATGTCTTTTTCTTTTCTCTCTCCTGTATATATATATATATATATATATATATATATATATATATATATATATATGCTAAAGGTAGTTTTTGATTAAATTATGTCCAAACATAGCTTGTTTCTTGAGCAATCTACGTTTGACAGATGCCCATCTGTATGTATGTATTCATTTCATATATGTAGTGAAAATATGTTCTAATCAAATGTTTTAAATTGTACTGATTGTTGAGGGTAGTCAATATTCTGGGTGTTTCAGAATATTTTATTGACTTAGTATGCACACACACTCGCACACACAAAAGAAAGCTTCATTTTTGGCAGACAAAGAAAAAAGTATACAAATATTAATATTTATATATGGAAATTTATATTTTATTTATCTTATAAATGCTGCAAAATCAGTTTTGTTATTTATGTGCACAAACACATGCCGTATAAATTTGCCTAACTATATTCATGTGCGTAAATGTGTGTTTCTAATGACAGAGTTCAGTGTGTGTATTTGTTAATATCTGCATGCATGAGAAAAGTTCCGATAAAAATATGTAACGGCGTATCATTTGTTCTGACACGTACAAAGAACAACTGACCTAATCAACTCTGTTTGTTCAGAATTCTTCTTTCACCTAATTGTACATATAAGTTAAGAAACATACTAATTCACTTAGGTTTCTCAGCTTAATTTTTTTTCTTGGTGATGCACACACAACATTCAAATATAGTGACATGTAGTCTGTCTTAGATCTACAACCCAAATCCTATCACCTACAGAGAGGTTCTAAGCTGAAAATTTTTCATCACTCGCCTCTTACTGAACCCCGATGTCTTCTGCGATCAATACACACCTCCGTCCGCGTCTCTCGTCGAATTAGTTGATTCTTTTGGCTCATCGCGGGCGAGGTTCCCCTGGGACAATCTTTTCAGCAATGCGCTGTATTTAAAAGTGAAATCCGAGTAATTTCTGGGGTAAAATCGTTTGACATGCGCCTTAGGAAGTTTTTCTTCATCCCTCAATTCGTGCCATTAATTTGCGACCGTTAATCGCGTCACGAAAATGCGAACGATTGATTGGTCGACGGTCAAGGTTAATGGACACATTTTGGCGCGATTCTCCGGCTTCAAAACTTGCTCTGTCAGGGAAAGGGAAGTAAAAGCTTTTTAATTCTTTTTCAACAGCAACTGTTTCTTCGTTGGAATTCATAATAAACTTTCATTAAGCTTTTCAGGATCATCTTATTGATTTTTTCTTGACACATCATCAAAGCACATGCATGATTGCACATACATGCACTCGAGCACCCGTACGTAACTACAAAATATGGCTTCACATATGAACATGTTATACATTCAAAATTTGAAAAAACTTAACGATATTTTTACTTCAAATTACTTGTGTGTATAAATATCAGTTACGAAATAAAACCTTTGTATTTACCTTGATAAAGTTCATCGATGGAAGTAAAGTGTTGGCAAAGAAAAATTCAAAGTCTTATATATATATATATATATATATATATATATATATATATATATAATGTTTGTAGTATTTTATTCATTAATCCGACGGATTTTATCAGTTTAAACGTTATATATAAGAAAAGTAATGACAAAGTGGAAATAGAATTTCGTGTTTTGTTCTTTACGTTAATGCAAGCGTATAAAGAGGGACGATGTTTTGATTTTTTTAAAATTATTTATTCTTTTTTTAAATGTATTTGGGTCAAATTTATTTAATTTCTTTTTGTTTTTATCATATTTGTAAGAACCTGGACATAAATTTACTGTGGGTGATCTAGTGATTAAAGCATTTTCTATACATTTTCGTCTTAGTAAACACCTTTCTCTTTTAGTTAAAGTAGCATTTTTTTTTAAAATCAAAATTATGGTCAAACTCATGGTGAGACAGTAATTCATTGAGCGCGTTGTTTTGTAAAAGATTCCTTTTGTGTTCATATAACGTGTTCGGCGGAGGAGAGGCGTATTAAACATTTGATAATTTTACAGCAATACGCACTTAAAGGTTTTAGGCAGATTTGACCAACATTTCTTTTCATGGTTAGCCGTAAGGAACAGTAAATGTAAAACTACCTTACATTTAACAGATGGCGATATCAGAGAGATGAAATGAAAAATTTTTATTATTGCATTATTCGAAAATTTTAACACATCAGCAGATAGCTATTAATGTCAACAACTGAGGACAAATAATTATTAATTAAAAAAATTTGTAATTAATGTATAATATTATCCATAACTACATGTACAAGAATGTCGCTTTTGATAAAAGTTAAAAGAAATAACCCTAAATACATAAAAATGCATGTTGTTGTTGTTGACAATTCCTTTTTCCACAATATAGCTATTTGTGTTATGTTATAATGCTTATTACCTAAAAAATAATAATACTGAATATTTTTTTAAAAACATTAATGTATATTTAATCACATCACCCTGTCGCGATCTATAAGTAAAATAATAATATTTATTAAGAATTTATTCCAGGAAATTTCAAGATTTGTAGAAGCATTGCTGACAATTATGTATTTCGTTACATAACAAATAAATAAAAATACAGAGTAACCTTGGTTCTCGAACGTCTCACATGTCGAACAAATCGGTTTTCGAACAGAAAATTCGAGATAAAAATGCCTCGGTTATCGAAGAAAATTTCGGTTCTCTAACAACATTGCCAGATCGAGCTGAACCGAATTAACCTGAACTGACTTATTTCTGAGTCGACCGTCGCGTTATATATATATATATATATATATATTCGTGCTATGCTTTTCACTTCCAATTTTATTGTATTGTACCTTTTTTTCTCTTCATTAGTCCTCAGTCGTGGCTCCAAAGAAATCTAGCAGTGATACTGGTAAAGGAAAAAGACAAGTTAAAAGAAAAACAATTGTTGATGATATTGTCTCTTCCTATTCAGTTTCATATGGCAAAATCAACGATCTGTACTATTCTTATAAATAAAGAGACGATCATGTCTTTCCTTTCCCTTTTCCAAACAATAACATCTTTCCTTTCACTTCCACCATCAACTCTCCTGCTTACAGGTAGGGTTTAATTAAAGTGTTCGTCTGTATTTTATCTGTTTAGTATTGGATTTATTTTTTCTCAGATTTAATGGTTTTCATTAATTTTGTGCATAATCTTGTGCACCAAGAACTGTCGTTAAGGTTAAATAAGCAGACATTTTGGTACCAGGAACGGATTAATCCATTTTACAATGATTCCTATTGGAAATATAGTTTCGGGTTACGAACGGGCTTCAGGAACGAATTAAGTTCTACTGTAATATAAATTTTGATGCTATATCGAATTTGCTGTGAGGTATTTTTCATTTTCTCTGTTATTAGCAGCATTTTAGAATATTTTGACTGCAATGCTAAGTTTTCTAAGTTGAACAAACTGGAGTTATTAAACGAAATAACGCTTTGTTACCTCTCTTTTCCACTGTTGCTTTCAAATCGCTTTTTCCCATCATTTTGATAGGTAATAGTGAAATTCTGAAATTTAGAATGATCTTATTCCATTTTAAAAAATAAATCCTGTAAAAAGGAATATTTTAAATCAATATACGACCAAAAATAAAATGCTTTTGACAAAAAAACGTAATGATTTTACTATAATTATGTAACAATAATGTCATGATATTCCGCAGACAAATCTACGGTTTATGTTACCTCATCTTATTGCATGATTACGAATTATAAACCTAAATTGAGCTTGAAATATTTTGTAATCGGCTGTAAGTTTTTGTAAAAATACTTGGTTATGTATGATGTAATGAATAACTTCCAGTGAAAAAAAGCAAATTTTCGATTTTTTGTTTAATACACCCCTCCTCCACCGAACGTGTCATTCATCTTCCTACGAAGGAACCTCTTTTCTTTCAAACAAGCAGAACTCCAACTAAAAAGCATAGCTACAAGACTAAAGGTGAGTAAAAACACTTCCCAAAGATTTTGATAAATCCCAAGTAATATTACACGCAATAAATTTAACCCTTTTTGTCACTCCCCGCTAGTCTTTTGAACAGGAATAGAGGCTTATCCCTTGTTTCGTGATTTTAAGATGAGTTTCCGGTTCCTTCTAAGTTTATTATAACTATATACTTTTAATGTTTCCGTCTGAACTCTAAAGTTTTATTTACCAATTTTTTTTCCCTTCAATTGGAGTAGTTAGATTTGCCTATCACCCAGTTAACATTGCTGCTGTGACTTTTGAACGGGAATATAGGTTTATTCCATGTTTTCCGATTAGAATCGGATTTCCGGTAACTTCTAAAGTCTTTTCATTCTATTTCACTCCAAGTAGCCCATTGTTACCTTGCTTGCGGCGAAGTGATTAAAAAAAGAAAAGAAAAAGAATACCTAAAGTTGAAAGGTAAAAAAAAAATTCTCTTGAACAAAGATCACTAGATTTACGAAAATATGTATATTTTTCTTGTAATTATTAAAAAAAAAATCAATTGCTTACTATTTATTATTGGATTTGAGAAGAAATCTATCTCGCAAAAACTTTCGGCGATCGAACTAAAGTGTTTAAGCAGTAACCGGATTTGAAAAACCTGAATTTTAAATATCAATATTATTGTCTTGTTAACGCTGACAGCTTTCTGGCTCCCTTACTGTGGTTCAGTGATTTTGACGTGTCGATTATTTGGAAAGTCATAGCCTCTGATGTATACAAGAGGTTAGATAGATACAAACGTTACCCCGTTAAAGTTCTCCAGTAAACAGAGGGGACGATCGTCTTTCATGGTTGCATAGTCACATAAATAGATTTGCAGTATATGATGAGGAAATCCTGTACAATCTATCTGTCATATCAATGATTAGCCTCCATCGGCTGTCTGAAAGCGAACAAATCATCTCCAGTAAAGGAAGGATCGAAGCGAAAGGAAAGAATGAAGGAATGGTCAAGCTCTCATCTCCAATTACAGGAGACTTGCTTGTCATTAAGGTGCCGTCGCGTTTCAGTGAGTGACAGAAGCACGATCTGCCATTGCGTGTATTTGTTTGCATTTGCGAACGCGCATACGTGTTCAGTATACGTCTGCGTAGTGCCAGGCACAAAAGCGTTGCGCCTAAAATGTGCACAAGGAAACACGCAATGGAGAACAGAAACGCAACAATAAATGCTTGCACGAACACGCTCTATTTTCAAGCACACATACTGAAGAAACCAAACAAAAGTAATCATACATAATCATCAATACATAAAGTAAAAATACGAGTTGAAACGAGATAAGGTCGCATATAAGTTTACATATTGGACTTAATTCAGATTTTTGATTCACGTATACGAGAGATAAAATAAACAAATACAAATTCCTCTCTCTCTCTTTATATATATATATATATATATATATATATATATATATATATACGGGGTATTTATTGGAAAGCGCTAAATATCAGTGATAGAGCTAGTATACGTCAATGAGTGAACATTCGTGTATGTATGTCGTGAGTGGCGTTCCGACGACAATTTTCCCTCCCACTACCATAAAAATACCGATATACGCAACCATATATAAATCCAAAATTTAAAAATTTATCAGTTTGTCTGACGATTGTAAATAGCGTGAAACCCAGGGTCACAAACTCATATCAATACAGACACACACACACACACATATATATATATATATATATATATATATATATATATATATATATATATATATATACACACACAAACAATTTTCGTTAAAAACGACTGACAAGAAAACTGCGATTATTTTTTTTCATTTATTTTTTCTTATGTTCTAATATATATATATATTCTTTTCAGGAGAAAATACACGTAGAAATTCTCAGAAAATTCTATATGTTTGAGCACTTTCGGCTATACTTTTAGCAATTATCAAGGATGATTTTATTTTAATTTTAACTGAATGTATGGATTTTTATACATTTATCTAGTTACACGAATGTTTTATTACATTGTAACCGTGTTCATTGTTGATGTTATTGAATGTTGGCTTTTCATTTTTTTTATTAATAAAGCTTCCATTATTTTCATCTTTTTTGCATGTGGATGAGGTTATTATATTTGTAATGCCAACGTGTTCCTTGTCAGTCATTTTTAACGAAACTTGTATAAAAGAGGGGTTGCTGCTCAAATACAGACACATTATACACATTACATACATACACACGCATACATACGGTTTGATGGGAAAATTGTCACCATTTTATATTTTGTCGGACACCATCTGAGAAAAAGAGCACCCTGACGCAATACATTCTGTTAGAAATTTGGTAACTGAATGTTGTACTGCTTGGCATTTACGCCGGTAGTTCCGTTACGAACATTTCAGAGTGTTTGAGTGTCAATCTTAGAACAGCGCAGAGGATTCGGAAAGAGTTGGATGAGTCTAATGGTGATTACGAAGGTACAGCAGCTCGGAAAGCTCACTCCGTTCGTTCTGATAAAGAAAACTCCCGAATTTGTTGGTGAGGACCCCACACTCAATACTACATCAAGTGCCCTGAGGAGTCAGTTTTGCTCTGAGTCAAGACGGTGGCTGCTGGAAGACCCTACAAAAATTTTTGTGTCATTTTGGTGAATATATCTGTTAAAATAAGATGTCAGTATTTTCATTTTTGCGTAATTTAGACGACAATTTATCAATCGCACTATATATAAGAAATAGATTTCCAAAATTTAATAAAAAACGAGAAACACATTCAACATATTACTAAATAGGAAACGGCTCAAAGTTATCAAAATAAATTAAAATGTTTTTCAAGCTTGTTTAAATGCTTCTTTTTGTTGTTGCTTTTTGAGATTTTGTAAAAATTTAAATTGTTATCATTTGTGGAAAAGAGAATCATGTTCATCGTCCGTGGCATCCCAAATCAACAGATCTTACTCCATGCGATTTTTATCTGTGTGTGTGCGCGTGCGTGCGTGTGTGTGTGTGGGGGTACATAAAAGAAAGAGTGTGTGTTCCACCTATGCTTGCTACACTTGAAGATTTGAGACACGGAATTGTTGAAGCTGTGAAATCAATATCTACAGATCAATTGATTCGAGTGTCGCAAAAAGTGGAATACCGTTTTGATGTTTGCCGCCCAACACACGGTGCTCATGTCGAGCGCATATAAATTGAAAAAAAAAAATTTTAAATAATAAACTTCGAACTTTTTCCTACCCAGTAGTGTGTTTCTGTCTCAGTATTTATTTTTATAAAATTTTCGAAATTTTCTCTTTCGTTTTGAATATATATATATATATATATATATATATATATATATTTATTTATTTCCAGAAAAAAGCGATAGCTAGAGTTTAAAATACATTTTAAATATGAAAAGTCTTACTTGAAGGTTTTAGTTTAATTTCAGGCTAATGGATTAAATTTAATATCTGCAATAAGTAAAATACTTTGCTTTTTTTTTTCAAACCAGTTTAGAATAAATGTCTTTTATTTGACAGGCTGCAAATTTAAATTGGAATCATAATTTTCCCAAAGTCATTTGAGCGAATGTGAATTTTTGATGCAGGTTATGCAACAACCACTTTTCATGGAGACTCAAGTGATATGTAAGTGATTGATGTTTTTGTTTAGAGCGTTAATATTGTAGTAATATTATTTTAGTATAACAATTTATCCAGATACAAATGTTATATAGTCCATAGATGCTGGAGGAGATGCATTATTACTTTTCTCAATGGTATTTGCATCTAAGTTAATGTAACAAACCAGATTAGGTCATGTAAGAGAATAAAGTGTCAGACAACACAAGGATTACAATTATACTGAATAGGTCATCTATATAAATAAATGAGAATGTCACCGTGTCACTTTTTCGACTTTACTCCTAGAGGCCATAGCCCAACACATCATATCATTTTGGAATCAGACTGACTTCATGAACAAATTAAAAATATCCTAGTCCGGATCCGAAATCCTGAAATATTGGATTCCCAAGTTTTCATTAGTGCGATTGTCTTCGGCGATATTTTTACGTATTTTTTGGGAGAGGGGCAATTTATTTTGTACGATAACAATTTTTATAACTTTTAAATACATTCAGGAATAATTGAAATTGCGAAATCCAGCGAATGTCCCACATGAAATAAAAATAATTGTTTACACGGATAGTAAGGACCTACGTACATCAAACTGTATTTAAATTAAGAATTATCGTTGAGCTTTTTAAATAGGCAAACTTAAATATTAATGCAATACTTAAATGCAGTGATCAATTTTGATTTCTTCTGTAGTTTATTGTTGCCGACTGCATACAGCAGCAGTGTGCATTGCAAAAAAGAAATCTCTGCGAACAGAGGATCAAAATGCAATCAAAAGAGACAAGGCTGAAGCGAGGAAAGTCCCGTGCAAATGAAAACCTAGTTCAAAAGACAACCAGGAGAGCTTCCAATGCCGAGAATATGCAATGACTTAGAGACTATCAAATTTCTTAAGACGAAGGCCTAATTAGGTACCCTCCGAAGGAGTTAGTTTAATACCGCCCAATAGGGGAGCTTTTAAGCTAGTTTCTAATAATGCTGAAATACATTATAACTTGAATTGTAAGAAGATAAAAGAAATTATATACATCCAACTTAAGCAACAGTCCATAAAACGAATAATAATATCCATTACAGGTGGAGGCACCACGTTCTCATTATATATATATATATAGAGAGAGAGAGAGAGAGAGCTAGAAAGAGATAAATGAACATTGAAGTCAACACCCACTGATGATAATGTTTCATGCTTAAACGCAATCGTCAGGCCATATATATGGTTATATATATATATATATATATATATATATATATATATATATATATATATATATTTTTTTATAGTGTTGAATGTATAATAGTACCTGAAACAAAAGTCGAGATGAGCTTATAAGCTTTACTCTGTATTGACCCTTTTTTAAAAAATGATATGCTAGTCAGTGGAATTTGTTCTTATCCCATACGTGGATATATATATATATATATATATATATATATATATATATATAACGCGTATTGAAAATATTTTACAAAATTTGAGGGTGGGTTCCTCACACCAAAACGAGGAAAAACGTCCCTATAAATATATGTCCGCAAATTCTTTCGTTTTTGAGTTAAGTTTACGGTAGACGCTGTTAGATGTACATCCGAAAATATATTTACAAACTTTGGGAGCGGGTTCTTAACATCAAATCTAGGTAAAATGTCCATATAAACATATGTCCAAAAGGCCAATGTTGTACCTCAACACAGCAACTCATAAAAAATGTTCAAAACGTCCTCCGCTTGCTTCTACACACGCATGCACCCGTCGGATCAGTGATTGTCGGACCCTTTTAAAATACTCTCACATACGGTGTCAAATGGTTTTAGCAGGCCCCAATGATACGTCGATGAAGCGCCTCTGTATTATTAATGTCTGCTGCATAAACCAATTGTTTTAGGTGATTCTACAGATAAAAATCCAAAGTCTTGAGGTCGGGGGAACGTACAGGCCATGGAACCGCTCCTCCTCCACCTATCTTTCATGATAGATGTCAACCAGTGCATCGGGAATAATGTTACTAAAATGTGCTGAATTGCCATCATGCATGAACCAAATGCGTCTTCGTATTAGCAAGGATACATCCTCTTGCAGGTCTGGAATTTTGTTCCCTGCAAATAACTCGTGTAAGACGTGCTGGGAGAAAAATATGGACCTAACAGATAGTCACCTACAATTCCTGTCCACATATTAATCATAAACTGATGCTGGTGTCTAGCGTGTATTGTAATATGGAGATGCCGATCCGCGCACTAGAAAAATTACGGATCGGCAGTTTGTGCAATAAACCGTCGGCAAACGTTCTCCCATAATGAGAGATCAGAGGGCGAAAGGCCCTGAACACGTTGCAAATGATACGAATACATGAGCTGTTCTTGATGTACCCTCGATGCAGTACCATGAGATGTACGACTTGCTAGGTCCACTTGACGTGTGCTGAATGGATCGTCTCGTACAGCCTGTAGAATGTGTTAGGGGTACGTGCGGATCTCGCTTTTCCTTGATCCATTGTTTGATCCTGTCTCAGCAACGAGACGATAAACAACGGCAAAGGTTAGATGACTCGGCTACCAAGGATCTGGAAACGCAATCTGATACAGCCGTGCAGCTTCGCGTCCATTACCATTCGCGCGGCCGTATCTAAAAATATTATCTAACCAACGCCTTATCCACTGTGCTATGTGTCTTTAAGGATTTACGAAGTTCTACTAGCTATGATAATTTTATTTGATTTTTGTTTTACTTTCTTTTTTTCATGAACAACTAGCAGCATGGCCCGGCGTTGCCCGTGCTTGATTCAAAAATCGTACGACTCGTACAGCAATCGCTATCACTTGACTTAAAATATTTTTGCCCTTCCTTGCCTTTAAAGGAGTGCCTTTTGCTGTGCTGATGTTGCCTTACTTCTTACCTATCTCACACTGCGAATTTTTTTCTAAGCTCTATCCTGAACATTAAATCTGTTACGAAAAAAGAACTAAACAAAATGAACACAAAACGATCAGCTTTAAAAAAGGACTCGTAACTGGAAAAACCGAATGAAAAAAACGTTATATACTTTTTCACACCCAACCCAGTTCTGCGGAATCAGAATCAACGTTGAGTTTAAGCAAGTGAATGAGCCAATTAGAGTTAAGTGCCATGCAGATTTAAATTTTTCCCACTTGTGACGAATGCAGCTATCGATTTTTTTGCATGCTAGTTAACATTCGTGTCAGTCAGCTGTTGGCTCTCACGCTGGCCAATAGAATCTTCCGGCCTATTCGTGGCAGCCAGCTATAGGCTCTCAACTCTGGCCAGTACAAAATGGCCACAAACTACATGAAAACTGCCGCAGAAGCATGAAATAATCGATTATTTCCACTATCGATGGGAGTTGGGAAATACAAAGTCGGTCTTGGCCATCTCGCTAACTTGGAGCATGTGCAGGTAAATTTTGGTGCAAATCCGTCGAAAATTCGTTACACACACATCTTGCCTTTTATAGATAGAGATATCAACGAAGTGTATTTTGGTCAATATTTTGAGGCATGAAGTAAAAACAATTTTGGATCCAGCTGAAGTCAAGAATGTTGACTTACTCGGACTGAACCAGACCCCCCGGAGTCACCACTTATATATATATATATATATATATATATATGTGTGTGTGTGTGTGTGTGTGTGTAGCATATCTTCCTTCAAACGTTTTCATTGAATAATATAGACATATTGTGCCTACTTATTTTTAGACAGATCCTTTACAGTTGGTTAAACAATTTCCATAACTACAATAGATGAATTTTAAATTCTAAAATAACAATAACTGAGCGCATGTGCGTGTGTGTTTTTTTTTTAAATCCCCATCACAACGGAATGCAGATTTAATCGCACTTAAAACAAGTTTGTCTTTATAATTTACCGCTGAATATGATCTTGGAAAAGATCGAAAGTATTTGCTTAATAAAAAAAAAATGTACGGCGTCTTCCTTAACGAATTTCGTCTTAACATCAAGAAACGGCTTAGATCACTGGAAAGGATCAGTACATACAATATGTCTATATTATTCAATGAAACACGCATACACACACACACATTATATATATATATATATATATCCTCACGTTTTCAACTGACTTGAAATGGAACAACTACATTGAATCAACAGCTGCATCTACTGCTGCAAGGGAAGTTGGTTCATTCTGTTCGTGCCAGGTGGTATTTTTTGTCAGAGTCTATCTTACACATCTACAAATCTACCATTCGTCCTTGCATTGAATATTGCTGCCATATCTGGTCTGGCGTTCACCCCGAGGTTCTCGACAAAATCCAAAGAAGAATCTGCAATGTCATCGATTCTGACCTGGAATCTCGACTTCAGACATTTTCTCACAAACGTGATGTGACTTCCTTGTGTTTTTTTTCTACAAACATTTTCATGACGACTTGTCTGAAAGCTTTTTTCCGATGACATGAATGAAAGCATGCTACTAGATTAGCAGCTGTCTCGTCCTTTTACTGTTGAAATAGTTAAATGTAACCTCCACTTCTACTCCAACAGTTTCTTTTCTTGTACCTTCCCGACATTGAAACTCCCTTCCACTTACTTGCTTCCCTGATAACTACAATCTTCAAAAAATTAAATGCAAAAGGAATCGCCATATTCTGTTGCCTTGATTCTTGTCTTTTTTCCTTTCCTCACTCCCCCTTCTTCACCCACTCTTTTCTCTCACTTTCACTCTCCGTAACACCCTGCGTGCTAGTGGCACTCCTACTTGGGGTGAAATGCTTATATACTTTAGAAGTTATATATTATATATACAATAGTTTTCTGATCCTGAAACAACTAATTCCACAAGGAATCAATTATTTTTGCGGTGTATTCATCATTTTTGCACAATTTCAAGCTAATCTTAATTAGAGAAGGTAATTGTATTTAACCCGAAAACTTCAGAGATACAAGAACCTTTTCTATTTCCCAATGGCATTTTCCATTCATCTATTTTTAATTAATGCTCTTTCTTACTCAAAGATAAAATGCCGGAAACGATATTTTGACGCAAACCTATTTCTCTTAGTCGAAACTATGGCAGTACTTAAAATTTTAACAAATGAAATAATTCGTCGATATATCTTTCACACTTTTTAAATAAATAAAAATTCAACGGCCATTTTAACGTTTTATACTTTGTACAGCTCTGAAGCAAGATGACTACTTTATTGAAAACAAAATAATGAAGACAGTCAAGTGTGTAAATATATAAATGTCTTCCAAGCATGAAACACCTCAGTATTCTAAGGGTCTAAGATTTTTCATTAAATTAACGAAATTTATTAATTGATGATAGAGATCGGAAAAATCACAACGAATCCATAAATAGGTACACATAAGTCCAGTGTACATGAGAGTTAGTAAACCTCTAGGGTCGAATAAACATCATATGTAGCAGTTGTGTTTCTTAGGCAAGATAGCCTCTCAAGTTTTTTTTTGTTTTTTTTAAATTCTGAGTTTTTTTCTTCTTCTAGACCGGTTGCCACCGAAAGCTATTTACCCATGGGCGGAGGAAGAAGAAATGGTTTCATACATTTCCCAAGGGTATTAGCATGTAATGAACTCTACCCTCCAATTCGTCAGTCCGAGCCGCTATCCTTTATTCCACCACACCTCCAATAGGTCCTGATCCTGTTTACAAGTTAGTGTGAAAATGGGTACACGTAAGTCAGGTTTAGACATGAGTATTTTAAGTTTCGCTGACAGGTAATTCTATGTAAAATGTTCCTTAAGAACAAAAGCGATTATAGCTTTCCACATTTTCCTATCTTTTGTTGTTCTGTATATATATATCGAAGCAGGTAATATAGAAATATTTAGTTCCATCCGATGCTCGTATTAAACTGTATAAACGTCAAATGTTTTATTGTCTATACCCGCTATTAGCTTTTACTGTAGTAGAGTTATCTTCCTTGCAATGTTGACGGCAAGTGGTAATGTCTTCGTTATGACAATGGGGGAATATTTCAAGGTATTTGCAAAACCAAAAGGTCAATAGAGCAATTCTATGGAAAGCCCACGCACAAAAATCTCTGTGCTGTTTCCCTTCAAGATGTGGACGATCATGGCTCTTCATATCTTCTTATCCTTTGGAGATATTAGCAATAATTTGTACTATTCCCTTTCCTGTCATGCCATCCATTTTTACATGCTTGTTAGGTAGATTACTCACTACTGTCTTGTCTACTTTGCCTTCAATATGTCCTGTGAGGGTCAAATTTTCTAGGCCTTATGTTCCCCGGAAATTTCAACTGTATTTCTGATATTAAGTATAAGTATCCTTTTTGTTTCTATTTTTTACATAACTTCCTCATTGCTCTGCTGATGATATGTTTTTCAATCATTCCATCAACAACAAGGTAATAAAGCGACTAAGACGCAAGGGGTTACTGATTGTTAGAGAATAAGAAAGAAAAACATTATTAAGGTGAGAAAAAATATAAAAGGACAGCAATTAAGACAGAAGATTGCGATTGAAATTGATCTTCAAAAATGTTAATGCAAAGATGACTAGAAAGCAAGAAGCCGGAAGAGACTTCTATAAGTGGGAAGTGCGAGAAGAATAAACTATTAACATAGAACTTGTAATTGCATCTAGCCATTTCAGTTGTAAATTTCAGTTAGTGCTAATCTATTACTGTGCGAAAATTCATAATCTAGGTACCATAGGGGAATGTTCACGAGAACAATTACCATGAAAGGCACAGGAACGTTACGTTACGGCAGTGAAAAGGGGACTGGAGTGATTGATATTTTTAGCATCCCTCTGTAGAACCACATCTTTAATGCCTCGATTTTTTTTCTTCATCTATGAGGAAACTGTCCAGCATTCACTGCTATGTAGGATAAGTGATATATGACAGCAGTTCCGCATTATTTTTTTTTTGTTTCTAACGAACTTTTCCTGCTTCTCAATATTTAATTTAGGTTTTAGAAAGCATCTTTCGTTATTCCAGTGCATCTTCGGATTTCGGTGTCACATATTTCGCTATCTGTTAAAGCACTTCCCAAATTTACAAACATGTGTTCTTGTTTAATTTTCACCTCCAATTCGTTGTTCGCATAATTCGGTTCTTCTCTTGCTAACAGACATAGATTCTATCTTCTTACAAATCATATTAAGTTATTTTCTCTTTCCTTTATGGCCTCGTTTAGGAGGCCTTGTAGTTTTCTTTATATTTCTGCTATCAACATAGCGTAATCTGTGTATCTTATATTTTTGTGGTGTCAAAGAAGACTCATTGACACTTTTGTCATGTCAACGAATACTCGTTGTCACTTTCGTAATGCTCGTTGTAGCAGAGACTTTGTAATCGCAGATACAACAATAGTAACGCCGCTGAATAATACTGGTGTCAGACGCCTTGGAATAGCAGTCACACTTATAGTACTTGCTCGATAATAGTCGCTCGAAGAGTAACCACAGACTAATAATCCGTGTAGTGATCAGTATAGTGAATAGTATAGAGATAGAGGATAATGTAGAAAGAGTGATCAATTAGACGGCACGCTAATTCCCATACATACATTCCTTTGCCATCACGTAATCTACTTATTCAAAATGGGATCGCCTGTGTTTGCTTTCTGGAGACCCGTGTTCAAATTCCAGTGTCGGCAGTGACACTTTATTCCTATATAAGATATATTGTTAAGACGGGGTCCACCGAGAAAATATCCTGGTAGGATCTCCAGCTTGCTAAGGACAGCCTCACGGTAGTGGTTGAATAAATTGAGTGAGAAAACATATCTTTATCTTACGTCCCTATTTTTTTTTTGTGTACTTACTCCAGTTTATCTAAGCGATTTGCTCTCTATATAATTTCTGGGTTATTCTTCTAACACCCTTCACAAATAAATTAAATTTTCCTGGCAGTTCAAAAAGATCGCTGTGTCGTAACTTATCAAATGCTTTTGGTAGAAACGAAGTCTTTTTTTTTCACGGTTAAATCCAAAATTATGGTAGAAACTTGGCCATTTTTTCGTGGTTAAATCCCTTACTTTTTCGTAGAACATATCTTTATGAATTTTAAAAGTTAAAAGCTAAAAAATCAATGTTTGCTATATTACTTGCCATTTCGTTTTACGGCTAAATGACTTTGCCTCCTCTTGTTTTGGTCTTTGTTGCACCGCCTTTTATTCAAAGAAAGATCATGTTCACTTCATCGCCGGGAAGAAGTGACTTCAATGTCAATTGTACCCGAAATTAGCACTATCTACTGACTTATGAAATAAGTCTCAAATTCGTTGGTAAGACAAGACAATGAGGTTGATGAAAGCATTTCTCTTGTCCTTTTTTCCTCTTTTTTAATATTAAACATCAGCTCTTTGCATTGGGGAGATGACAAACGCTGTAGGTTAATCTCAAAATGTCACAGACGAGGATGATTTACAATTTAGACACATTTTTTGAGGACTACAAAGAAAACTTCCGAAAATGAAAGCTCTTATATTTAAATATTGAATTCTGTATAGAAAGGCATGGTGGTTACCCTTTTTGTGTTTGTCGAAATTTCAAAACACTACAAGCGAGAACGTTAAAATGAGTGCACCTTGGCTCTCATTTTTAAAAGAGGAAAAACTGCAAATCGATGTCTAAATTTTTTATGTTTATTTTTCATTATGAAACCTTTGATATGATGATATATGATCGTATAAGTTAATGGTCAGTGTTGAATCAAACCAGGGAACAGAAGTATTAAAAAAGGCTCAATACACTTGCGAAAAAAATAAGTAAAAAAAAAAATATCATTTAGAGCTTTTAAGTTTAAAAATCAGGAGGTCAATTAAAATACGCAACCACGGTTTCAACCTGGCGGCCCCGTCAGGCGCTACTTTATATATATATATATATATATATATATATATGTGTGTGTGTGTGTGTGTGTGAAGAAACAAAATTGGGAAAAAAAAACAAGAAAAAATATTCATACCGGACGCGTTTCATCCTCTGAGGGATTTTAGGTTATGTAGAATTTATTTTGTTGCACGTGTTTATATACAAAATCGACGATGCCATTGATCTAGCAAGGCTTTAAAATTTGAGAACGTTCATAAACTTTCTGAAATTTAAATCCTACATTGCCTTGATAAGCTCCCTCAGAGGACAAAACGCGTTGGCAAAGAATAGTTTTTCCTCTTCTCATTTTATTTATACAGGTCTCTGTTAAGCAAATTTATTGCTTTTCTGTGTATGTTATCCGATGTTATGATAACAGGTGTCATTATTTAGCATACATATGTCGTTAGATAGTAGGGAATATCAGGTTGCTAATACATTACTTTTTTATCTCTTTCGTTTCGTGTGACTTGGATATGCGTATCATCAAATACTAAAGAAAAGCAAACTCTTTACGCGTGAAAATAGATTTAAGTCTACCGGAAAAGTCTTAGATTACACCTGCAGACAATATAAAGAATGCAATTTCAAGATTTCTTGTATATTTTGCCAATGGTACGGTATAAGTAGCTAATACGCCCCAGATTTTTTTTTATTATAATTCACCCAAGGCTCGAGAGCCCGTCAATGTAGAAGGTTACTGTTAAAATGGTAGCGATGAATAAATGAAACAAAAAGTGATAAGTGAAGATTATGAAATTAAGAGAATAAATAACTGACTCTTGACTTAAAGAAGTTAATGTTTTAGTGTTCAGAAAAAGCATCTACGCAAGAGTGTTCCACAGATGGCAATTCTGAGTGGAAATGAAGTAATTTAACTGCGTAGTAGCTTCATTACATCTCTATCTATAAAGGTCTGAACTGGTGAAACTAAACAATGGAACACACCTGAACATGGAAATAGCGATAAAGTAGTGACATCATTACAACTTTGCGTTCGGGGGAAAGAGACTGCAGAGCAGGAAAAAAAAATGGCGTAGACGAATTTGAACTTTATCAATTTATCTAGATTGGAAATTAATTAATATCTTAATATATACAGTGTGGGGGGAAACAAATATTAGTACACAAACAAATTTTTAATTTATTGTATTTCCAACTAATGGTTAAACATCTTCTCATATAATTAACTGTACACAGATGCATAATAACTAAATATGCATGGAAAACGGAAAAAAATTGATTTAATAGAAATAAACCCCATTTATCCATTTTAATTGGTGAAAAAATTATTCGTACAATACAAAAAGAATACATAATCATCATTTAATACTCTACAGAATTAGCCATTATTCACTTCTACAGCAACTAACCTTGTATTCTCAAATAATGATGTGCAAATTTTAGTTGCTAGTGTTCCAATCTTTTTCGTATATTGTCTTCAAATCCAGGATGTTTGTTGGAGCTAGCAGTTGGATTTGAATTTTCAAATAACGCCACAGATTCTTGATTTGGTTTAAACCTGGGGAATGACTTGGCCATTTCAGGATATTTACATTTTTAGCAAACCATTTCTTCGTAAATTTTGCAGTGTGCTTAGGATCCTTATCTTGTTGGAAGATTCAGGAGGAAGTTCAAGATTTTCAACCGAAATCATATTTACCCCCAAAATATTTTGATCTACCATCTATTGATATGTTGCCAGTACCTTTTGCAGAAAAATATCTGAAAACCATGATGCTGTCACCACCAAATTTCACTGTTGGAACTGTATTCTTTTGTTTGAAGACATCAGCATCTTTCCTCCAAACATGATTTCCAGAATTACGCCCAAATAACTTAATTTTAGTGTCGTCTGTCCATAATACTCTTTCCCAATACGATATTTCCTTATCCATATGTTCACGAACGAATTTTAGCTTGGCATCTGTATTTTTTCAATAGCAGTGGAATTTTCCGAGGGGAGCGTGACCTTAGATTATTCCTATGAATTTCAATGCTTATTGTTCGTTTAGTGAAAGATTCCTGAAGAAAGCAAATCATCCTGCAACTCTTGACGAATAACCATTATATTTTGTTTAATATGACGCATTAATTTCCTCGAAGAATTTGAAGAAATCTTCCGTGAAGCACCTGTTCTTTGTTTTTTTTTATACCTTGCAATGAATGAACTAATGGTAGTAAATGGAATATTCAGGTTGTCTGAGATTTTCCTGTAATTTACTTTCTTTCCAGAGCTTAACAGTCAGTTCTTTTTGCGAATTTGTCAATTCTTTACCTCTTGCTATGAGGATAACCTTCTTGCACGAATATCAATTAGAATACAGCATGCAGTTCCAAAATTTCTTGCGGAAGGAATTGCGTCAGGGTGTTCATTTTCTTACAGAAGGTGACCAACTGATCCTATTATACTGTGCAGTCGACAAAATCAAAAACAAACAATGCGCCTTCGCGAAATTAAAAAAAAGATAGAAAATGGCAACAATTTACCCACCTGACCATATATATATATATATATATATATATATATAAACACGAGTTTTACGCTCAGTCAATCTTAAGATGAGTCGAACCGAAATGAAAGGGAGAGGGGAGCTTTATATAACCTGTGAATCGCTCTGAATCGGTAGAAGGTTTTTTTTTCAGTGATGCTTTTGAGAGATTCACAGGTCATATAAAGCTGAAGATCATCTGAGCGTGAAACTGGTTACGGCTAGAGGAATCCTTTCTTCGGATTTGGCGTTGTTACACGTTCTTTTGCTCGGTCTAGGCAATCTAATCTTCGAATACTTTAATTTACTGATTAGTTTTTTATATATATATATATATATATATATATATATATATAAAATATAAAAATATATATATATACCGACAGAGAAATTAAAAAGTTTTTAGTAACACATTGAAATAAAAAGTATGAATTGAAATAAAAAAATGAATATATAAATTTATATATATATATATATATATATATATATATATATATAAATAATTAAAAAATGGCATAATACCGACAAAGAGAAACTAAGTTTTTTAGTAACACATTGTAATAAAAAAATGAATTAAAATTTATTACAACTTTTGTCCTCAGCCATTAAAATACTGCATCTAAGAAAAAAACAAAAAAACAAAAAACACTAAAATAATAACGAAAAAATTTGACTTACAAACGTTTGTCCAGTTCTTTACTAAACACAGACAATTTTACATTTAGATTTAGAAATGATTAAACCTTATACTCTTATCGCCAGTTTGAACTGATGCTATTTTTTATTTTTATTTTTCATATGCAGTAACCATTTTTGTTGAGGTTCGGAGTTTTCGATTTCAGATGAAAACTAGGATAATGAACTCTACAGCTCTTAGAGAGGAACATGTTTCTTCGAATCTTATGGATTCGTGCTACAGAATCACAAAAGAACTTTACCAAATTACTTTATCAAATAACATACACCACATCAACTCCAACAGCAGCAACGACTAAAATGGATAAATTTTGACTTTCCACACTACTTAAAACATATGGTAATGAAGGAAACTCCCATCAATACTGGAAAAAAAGAGATCTGAGAAACCTGTTTTCGTGAAAATGTTTTAATTGTTCTAATAGAAATGTAGATGGATTTTAACCGACATTAGAAATGACTGCTGACCATGGAAAACAGTATTTTAAGTTAATCTCACGTTGCTATTTTCTGAGAGTACAGTCATTTTCAATAGAGGTAGGCTTTTCCTTTTTCGGTCGTCTTGTTTTGATAGTTTTCAGACATGTTAACTGCACATTGCATGAAAGACACAATTACATCAATCACACGTTCATAATATTAACATAATATTCGTCAATTTTTGCATAGTTTGTGAAGATTTACCGATCGAATCTGTACATAAAATTATATACGTTGAACACAGGGAGCAAAATATTAACTCACAGGCAACACATTAAATTACTTTCCCTATTTAAAATTGACAATATTTTTTTTGAATTTCCTTAAGACAAAATTAGCCAAAGCAGCAATGAGGCAAAAAAACTTAAAGAATGGTGTTAACACACAAAATGGATACAGACTGTAGTGTTCCGACTTCAAGACAAGAAAAGAGATTGAAAAGTGGTCTATTTTATTGGCTAGGAAGAAATCACGGTGTGTATCAGTATGTTTTGTATATAAATTTGCGAAGTGGGCTATTTTGCAGGCATTGCCGTAATGATTGGAATCTGGTTAAAGAAATTGTCAATTACATTTTTTTATGAGGACGAGTGTTCGTATCACTACCCAAAGAATAGTTGGTTGTTAATATCATTATAACAACTGCGATAAAAGAAATAAAAGGAGTTGTAATGAGAAAGTAAATAAATTGATTTCTATAGAATTAATGGATTTTATTTATTTATTTTAATCAGACATACTTTTAATTCTTTACTCAATAGTCATTACACGAATTTGAGTCGAGACCGTGTTATTCTAAACATGATTTCGTCTACCGGCAACTCTAGAAAACTCATTAAATAGGGCACATTTTCTCTCGGTTTTCACGAGTGTGCAGGTCGAGAAATTATATAAATATTGATTAAAATAAACCAATCGTCTAAAATACGGATATCCAGTAAAAATAGCGTTTAAAGTAATAAAAATAAATTAATATCTAGAACATTAAGTTCCGTTTCATATATTAGTCTAAATCTTTGATTTAAAGTTGAAATGTTGCCCGCGAAAAGAATCCATATTTTACTGCAATTATAACTACATTTGTTTGTCGTAAATAAAACTATTATAACTAAATATTATTTGACATCAACATTTAAACAATATTTGCCATTAATCCATTTTCATTTATATATATATATATATATATATATATATATATATATATATATATATGAGAAATTACACCGAAAAGAATGAAAAAACACGTGAACTTTGAAATCCAGAACGCTGCATAAGCAGTAAAAAACGGACAGTTGAAATGTTTTAAACTCACAGAAACAGATACATACTCACAGACAACCCCTTGAAGATGGTCTCAGATGAGATTGAAAGTACTTGCGAAAATTTTGGTATTTTTCTTACTCAGTTTTCCAAATCTATCAAAAAATTAATCTGCAAACTTGGAGGGATCACAACGAAAACTAATCGACATAATATGTCAATTATTTAACCTAACTTGTTTGAATATATATATATATATATATATATATATATATATATATATATATATATATTATATATATTTATAGGGGCTCACTAGGTGTATCTAGGTCTGCTCTACGGTTGTATTGAGCGCTTTTGTTAGTTAGTTGTTTACTCGTATCGGTTTTTTTTTCTTTGGGCTTCAGACCTGCATCTGTGCGATTTTTTTGTCGACAGAAGTTCATGTTTGTAGCTCTTTCTTTTTTAAAACCTTTTTTTCCTTCGAGATTGATTTGATTATTAGCAAATCAAAAATTCGAGGGTTTTTCGAAACGAGTCTAGTTATCTATAATTTTATATATATATATATATATATATATATATATATATATGATAATACTCCGAAATCTTTTAATTCGAGCTGTTCGTTTTGAATAAAAATCGCTGGGCTATAATCAGATAAGGACTAAAAAGAAATGAAGGAACTGGGAGCCTAGACACACATGTAGCGATTAATTGTTATATCATGATTTCTGTATGTATGGCGTAAGGATCATGAATTCACAAGCCATAACGAGATTAGCTTCTTATGCGCTTAATGAAGCGCAGCGCTAATTCCTCGATAAAGCGCATCGTGCACACAGTGCAACGAATCTGAATGCATATACGATGGCATGGCATATCTACATAATCACGTAGTGCTTCGGCAAGTCGATAATTCCCATAATTATAATTCTTTTCTCGACAGAAACAAACGGTAATCAGTGCGACTCCCATTGGATCAGATCCTTTCATGTGGTCGACCGTTTCGGCACGTTCAATGTCTGGTTAACTGATATTAGTGTCCATCATAAAGTTACTTATGACTAATCTTAGCATCGGTTGGCCTAAAGCCATATTTGTGGAGTAGCCAGTGAGCATAGACATAATTTACTAACCGTAGTTTGATAAAGAACGTTTACTTACGTCATGTTACTCGCTTTATGAATTTAAACTTTATTAATCTTATCTGAGAAAAAGTACTTTTTTGCAGTACATTATTATTTTCTAATCATTTCACCCCCAGGCAAGGCAAGAAAGTCACTAAGATTCAATAGGTTACAGAGTTTGAGATATGAGAAAAGAAATCATTAAGAGAAAAGTATAAAAGAATAATTAATATATACTAACAATGCATTTAAATGCTTGAAGATCAAAGTTGACTGGAAAGCAAGAAGCGGGAAGAGAGTTCCACAAGCGAGATGTGCGATAGAAGAAACTGTTAGCATAGAACTTAGTTGCATCTAGCCATATTAACGGTAAAATTGTGAGACCTTACCGCCAGTTTAGTATTGCACTTAAATTCATAAAATCCAGGAATCAAAGTGGAAATTTCAGAACAATTACCATAAAAATATTTATAGAAAATGAACAGGGCAGTTATGGAACGGTGATGGAAAAGTGACTGAAGCTGAGATACCAAGACAGGACCAATGAGAGTGCACGTTTTTCTGCAAACTTGGACCTTTGTGCTAGAAAAAAATAAATAAATAAAAAAAAATAAAAATGGAGTGTCAAAAGGATGTTTTTCTCTTGACACTGCTATTATTTTAACTACCCTTTACACCTTGGCAATGTTTATCGTTTTAAAAATCGATCATTAGAATTGTAATAAAATCTTGAAGATATGAAAGTGAATGTATACATTTTGCTTATTCTTGAGAAATGATAACAAAAATAAACACTATTCATTTAATAAATTGTTTATTTACAGTATTATATTGTTTATTGGAATGACTGTCAAAACATCGGCGAACTGCCAGTTGATACTTTATAGTATTTAATGTTTTTGCTGTAAATTCTCAAGAACAAAAATATGTATAAACTTACTTTCATTACATGCTTAAATTTTATTATAATACTAATCATTACTTTTTAAAATAATAAAAATTGCCGAGGAGTGAAGGTAGTTAAAATAATAGCGGTGTCAACGGGAAATCAGTCCTTTTGACTCTTCGTTTTTGTTTTTTTTTGGTGGGGGGAGGGCACGAACGTCGAAGTTTAACGATTTTTCTTTGTATTTTATCTAGAACCTCGAAATACATAACAGAAGCATATAACCAGATGTGACAGCAATACAGTGTAACCCGGATATAAGAGAAACCCGGATATAAGAGATTTTCTCTGGTCCCAAATTAGAGCTTGTGTTTTAATGTATATAAAATAGACAAAACCCGGATATAAGAGACTTCTCCGGTCCCGACAACTTTCTTATATCCGGGTTACACTGTACTGAAGGATGGACAAATATTATTGCAAGCTTTTTTTGTATTTTTAAAAAGAAAAAGAATGGAGTTAGTTGATTTTATATGTCAACACTTGTTAGGTCATTTAATGTTGAAATTATTTATTTTTTCTTTTAGTAAATATTTACTCGTTTGTCTATATTTTTTTTCGCTTTTACTTGGTATATGTAACTTTTGGTAATTTATATTTGATTTTATAATCAAATACTTGATTCAGGGACAGATCCGTCTATTTGATGTTGTAAGCATTTACTTGGTAAGAAGTCCCTTGGAGTATTTTAACCGTCCGCAGATTCAAGGCCCCGCCGACATGGAAGGAAAAGAACTGTGATAACCTGATCACTAGAGAATCCATAATGTGCAACACTAGTTTTGTAAACATTGGTAACTGCGAATTAAAAATTCATATATTTCCAAAATACACCGTGAAATACTTGCTTTTATTTTAAAATCAGAAATTTTTGTTTTCTTCAGGTAGAAAAGTACGAATAAATATTACATTGATGCACACAATCTTTCATTATATAAATTCACGTCGGAAGTATTTCTGTAGCTTATTATGCTGTTTACATTCAGTTATGATTTGTTCCAAACTATGGCAATATTAGCATTCTTTCCTTTACATCATTTAGTCTTTCTTGTTTGGGATTTCGAATCGAACCCGTTATTTAGTCCACGGGTGTTGATTGTTCTAATTCCATGTACCATGATGTTTTTTGGAGTCTGTCTATATTTCTGAGATGAGGTATTACGTACAGTATTTACATTAGTCGGACTATTGTCCTCATCTTTGTCGCCATATTTGTCACAACGTTTCGGCCGTTGTACGCTCCGGCCTTCTTCAGGTGGTTGGAATTTCGAACTGAACCCTTTATTTCGATCACTGGGGTAGACTGTTCTAGTTCCACGTGCCATGTTTGATGGATGTCAGTTATGTCCTGCTAATTTTCCCTCTGAAAGACCCTTCTTTGGGTCTGTCACTGGATCTAACCAACGCCTTTATCCACTGTGCCATGTGTCCTTGAGGACATCCGGGTATGAACTTCTGAGTATTATAAACCTAATGTTTTCAGCATCATTTTTACCAGTGCTCATATTGCAAAGAAGGTGAGTTCAATACCTGGTTAAGGCAGTGGAGAACTTTCAGAGGGAAAATAATACCTATAACTCTACTATAAGATTTTATAAATATTCGGAATTGCTAAGAAAAAGAGCTCTTTACCATGGCATTATTTTTTTCATTTGAAACCAAGGGATCTTTTGCCATAACCTAACGTTGTAACTGTTGCAGGTTCCATAATCTTACATAGAAAATCGCCCATAAAGTAAATACGCCTATTTCATTTTTAAATAGAAATTTAAGTTTATCCTAAGCCAGATATAAAAGAATTTTATTATTTCTACTGGAAAAAAAAAATCAAAAAGGATATAGTATTGTTAGAAAATATGAATACATTTTCGAATGCATTAAAATAAAATAAGTTTATTCAAAATTAATATTTGGTGTGGCCGCTTTAATTTCTATTTTTAATCGAGACGACAGTGATTTTACTAGATTTACACAATCACTAGAATATTTTTCAATCCCAAAAATATACTTTCTTCATAAATGGTTGTTAGTGTTTTCATTTCAAATGAAAACTTCAAACGTAACCCTTTGTGCCTGGATTTTTATAACAGTTTCTCCCCGAAGTCGTCGGCCATGTATTTTGACGGCGTTTGATTGTCGTCGTAGAAACGTTCCCAACACACATCTTTTATGTCATTGAGCAACATTCACAGCTGATTCGGAATCAAACAATTTCTTGTCAGCTTCCACAGGCGACATTTTAAAGTTCCTTGTGATTCATCAAAATCTTTGGGAAGTATTTTTGCTCACCTTTAGTCTTGTAGCTATGTTTTTTAGTCGTAGTTCTGACGCGTTCAGCGGAGGAGGGGGTGTATTAAACAAAAAATTGAAAATTGCTTTTTTTTATTGCAGATTATTCATTATATCATATCCAAGTATTTTACAAAAAAATTAGAGCCAATTACACAATATTTCAAACTCAATTTAGGTTTATAGTTCGTAATCATGCAATAAGATGAGGTAATATAGACCGTAGATTTGTCTACGGAATATCATTACATTATTGTTACATAATTATTGTGAAATCATTTTTCTGTCAAAAGCATTTTATTTTTGGTCGTATATTAATTTAAAATATTCCTTTTTACAGGCTTTATTTTTTAAATGGAATAGGATCATTCTAAATTTCAGAATTTTGCTATTACTCTGACTGGAAGAAACGTTCTAAAAACAATGGCAAAGATAGGTAACAAAGCGTAAACGAAATAACACCAGTTTGTTCAACTTAGGAAACTTAGCATTGCAGCTAAAATATTCTAAAATGCTGCCAATGACAAAGCACAAAATGAAAAAATATCTAGCGACAAATCGAATATACCATCAAAATTTATATTATTTTTATTTATTTCTTAAATAACTAAATACATAATTGTCAACGTTTCTGTAAAACTTGATAATGTAATTCTTAATAAATAATATTGTTATTATTTTACTTAAGTGTAAAGTAGTCCTACATTTACAATTCTTTACGGCTAACCACCAAAAGAAATGTTGATCAAAACTGCTTAAAAACATTAAGCGTGTATGGGTGCAAAATTATCAAATGGTGAATGGCCTCTCCCCAGCCGAATGTGTCATATATGCGTAACGCTTATTGGCACGGAAAGTAGAACCTGCGAACCGAGTTTAAATTCTGCTCTAGGCTATTGCATTCACTTTCGCACTAATGCCATAGAGACAGGCATCAATTTGTCTCTTCACCCCAAATTATGAGTTAAATAGCAGTGTTCTAGTCGAACTTTCAGTCAGTTATGTGCCATGCGTGATACATGCTTAGGCGATCATGTATCTCTCAATACATAACTGACGAGGCAGATTTTTCCCCCGTAGTAGGTTGCTATTTTTTTCTGCGTTAAACCAGTTGCCATCTAGAACCCAGTCTGTCTTTCTATTTACCCATAGCTTGGGGGGAGGAGAGAAGATTCATACCTTTTCCAAGGGTATCAGCACGTAAGTGAATGTAATGGATTCGACTGGAATTCGAACTCGGCTCTCTGATTCCTCAATCCGAGCCGCTATCCGCCGTTATAAACAAACTCTACAAATGACTGAGTCGTGAGTTTGATCCTCACTAGGTGTCCCGTATTTTGCTACATCTAAGCTTCTCTTAGTAAATCATTATAACTACATTACATCATTGAAACTTGTCAAATATATGAATATGTTGCCGCCGAAAATTAGTACATCTCTACGGAAGTCTTATTTTATTCATAGTAAGCAGATTTTAAACTATTATTGATATTTTGTTTACTAAGAGGGGGATACAGTAAGCCAATTTAGAATCGAAAGGAAGTCATTAAACTTCCCTCATTCATATTAAAATTAATGCCTAGACTTCCAGATATCTACAGAATTCATCAGTATTAGCCCAGAAAAAAATTAATTTGAAACAGCCCCTATTTCTGTATCAGTCTATATTTTTGAGATGAGGTATTATGTACACTATATTATTTGGACTATTGTTCTTATCTTTGTCGACATATTTATTACGTTTCGGTCGTTGTACTCGCCGGTCTTCTTCAGGTGGTTGGAATGTCCTTGAGGATACATGGGAGTGTGAGTTCAATACCTGGTTAAGGCGGTGGAGAACTTGGAGAGGGAAATTAACTGGAGATAACTGATAAATGACATCCATTAGACATGGCACGTGGAACCAGGACAGTCTACCCAGTGAGCGAAATAAAAGGCACAGTTCGACATTCCAACCACCTGAAGAAGGCCGGAGTATACAACGGCCGAAACGTTGCAATAAATATGGAGAATTTCGGAAAAGACAATTTCAAGGAAATTTTAAGTGTAACATTGTTTCATTTTGATCTAAAAGTGATCGATTAAAACGTTTCAAATTTCAAGTTAGTAATCTTCTAAAAGGGCAAATTTCGTCGATCCATCTGAAACCTAACCGCCTTGCTCTATACAGACACACATTTTTTTGAATCAGGATGATTGAAAATGTGTCCTTCGTTTGTTGCTTAGAACATCCAGCATTGGAATGTGTGTCCAGATGAGGAGGGAACATTTAAAAATTCAAATTTTAAAATAATAAAATAGTGATTTTGAGTTTTTTTTTTATTTATTTATATTGAATTTAAAGTAACAAAATCTTTGTGAATTAAAGTTTTTGTATTAAATTCGGTTTAAAATATCTCCAAAACTTTGTGAATTGACGAAATCAATTTTCTTTTTTCAAATTGCCAAGGAATCCGAGTTAAAGTGAGGTGTTTCGTGACGTGAGGTTTTGAAATTCCACAGAGTTTGTGATTTGAAGAACTCCATTTTCGGCCGAAAATTGGCGTTTTGGCCGGAAATGGACTTATAGTTAAAGTGAGGTTTTGAAGTTCCATGGAATTAATTGAGGAATTCAAATTTATTTCCACAAAATTATCTATTTTCTAAGCTGGACCAGATGACCTTTTAGTTTTGGGCCGGATGTCTAATTAGCCCTCCACAGGAACTAACTTAAAATTCCGCACAGAGTGCGCCTTTTAAGCTAGTATTAAATAAAGGAGAAAAAAAGTTAATTTAAATTGAATATGAAAAGATTGCTTATCCAAAGTGTTATATTTCCGATGTTACTTTTGTAGAAGATATGTGCTATATATTTGCTTAAATTGTAGTAAGAATTAAATTGAAAATAAGATGAATATTGTCCACAGAAACTTTGACACTATTTAATTGACATTCTTACGACAGTTTGCACTGAAATAAAATACAAGCGTCAAAACTTTGGACCCCCCACCAAAAAAAAAATCCAGTTTTAAAAATAAATTTTCGATATAGATTTCATTAATCTACTTCAAAGCAAATAAAAAAAATGAATGAATTAGTTTAGGAAAATATATTAAATAGCATCGTTCTTATTATATACTGTTATGTGGCATGTTATTTTCTCTATCTGGGCAACGCCTAGTAGCCCTTCTAATTATCTATCTATCTATAATTAGAACATTTCTATCGTAAAATCATTTGATATTCTTTTCTAAAATAAATAGTTATCAAAGTATTTATATATAGTGAATACTAAAACTTGTTACTCTGTCGCCAGTTGTCCCCCCCCCACAGACCGGCGGTGGGGGAAAGTACAACTCCGTAAAAGAGCGGATGCTGAAGACTACTGTATGAACCCTCATGTAAACCGGACTATACCTTACCATTTTAGCTCTAGTGTAAATCTATCCTTTTGTTTCCTTGAGAAATTTTTATCCACTGTCGGCCTGTTAAGCTAGTCACAGGTTCACCAGTGCCCCGTTGGCCAGCATTACCTGTTTCCACTTCCCACGACGAGGACGAGAGGGTGGAATTTGGGAGGCCAAGAAGACGCTTGAGCGATTCAGTGGCAGACACTCTCAGAGTCCACGAGATATCTCTTCTCCAGGCCACTCGCCTTGCCGCTGACAGACGACTGTGTCTCCCCGCGACGCCTAACAGCACAAGCTGAAGGAAAAACTAAACTAAACGTAAATCTATCTCTGAATTCAATGCGATTTTTATCCGATATTAAATAACCCAAGCAGAATCGATCTATCGTTAAATCAACTTATCTGAAACTTGGTCAAAGAAATTTTAGATTAAAAAATTAGAAAATTAAAACTAAACTTAAAAAAAAGGTGAAATAGCTTCGAAATTTCGTTTTGCAGAAAAAAAAAAAATTTCTAAAAATATCCCGTCAATGTATCTGAAATTTTCACTCATCATTATCATGTCTTTTTGTTAATGACAGTGGAGTAATGGATAGCGGCTCGGATTGAGGAATCGGAGAGCCGAGTTCGATTTCCAGTCGAATCCATTACATTCACTTATGTGCTAATACCCTTGAGAAAGGTATGAAGCCTCCTCTTCTCTGTGTAAATAGCAGGACAGACCGGGTTCTATAGCATTGGATGGCAGCTGGTCTACTGCAGAAAGAAATTACAACCTGCCTCGTCAGTCATGTATCAAAAGATAATGATCGCCTAAGCGTGTATCACGCATGACACATGACTGACTGAATGACGAAAAGTAGTAAAGCATAGTCGGCGAAGAAATTATAAATTGCAAAAGCAATATTCTAAGCATGGACGAATAGTAGACTTATAGATATGTATGATAGATTCTGGTGAGAAAAAACGTCTTGCACGAAACAGTGAACCAACTTTTTTAGCAGCTGATTTAGCAATGGAACCAATATAGTCTTTCCACTTCATGTCAACAGAGAACGTTATCCCGAGATAACACAACGAGTCATTTTCCTGGAAGTTAACATCAGCCTTGCTAATTAAAAGCAGAGGTGGGAGGTCTCTCAGATGATTGCTATAGTGAGAAAGAGAATTTCAAATGAGTTTTGATGTAATATACATAAATGTGTAATTTGTAGATTAAATTTACTTTTTGTCTATGGGAAACTAACCTCATTCTTTCATATGGGAGGGGAGAAAAATTGTTGGATCAATCAATAAGAGACTTCAAAGAAAAAATATGATGATTGACTAGATTTGGTGAACCTGAAAAAATGTTTCAGTATCCTTCGTAAATGCATATAAGGAGCAAGTTGAAAAATCTTTAACATATTTCGCTATTTATTTAGCTTCATCAGAAACTTTGAAAGTGGAGTAACGAGTTGATAACGATTATTAAATATTATGTTGATTTGTTTTCATTGGTTGTACAGAGGTAACGTTTATTCTATGACGTTAGTGTGTGCGTGCGTATATATATATATATATATATATATTCAAACGGTTTTAGACGGTTATATCTACAGCTGTAGGATTGTGTATTTAGATATATTTAATTAGATATTCACGGATATTTGTCCGTTGGGTTCGTAAAAATGAGGCAACCAGTAATAATCAAATTCACTAACAATAGCTTGCGAGACCTGCTTACTTTGGATTTAGGAACATTCATCTAAAGAATATTGGGTGCTATTACACTTTCGCACCTCCACCCCATGACACTCTCAACCACACTCAGAATTTTGTGGATCCCAACACTTGAGTCACCACAAATCGAATTGAAGCTATGTGCCAGCAAAATTTAGGGCCATGAATGGGCCCCACCAAAAGTGGAATGATTTTTGAATTTATGTGGGATCAAAGGTTTGCTGATTCACCTTTTTCAACTTCTGGCATCAAATTGCTACGGAAGTTTATTGCCACGGAAAAAAAAAACATGGCAGAAGTGCGAAAGTTTAATAGCGCCGAATATTGACGTAAGGGAAGCCTGCCTATGGACTATTAGTCTATATTATTATTTTAAATAAATTAACACGTTATGTACAAAATATTCAATTTTATTGATATTGACAATATTACAAAATAATATTTAAGACACTTATGGCAACATTAATTACTAGCAATACATGTGGTTTATAAGCAATTATTGGCATGCATTGTTTATATATTACACAATCCACATTAGACCATAATTTTTTTAGACGAATATTTATTTTTTAGACCAGAGTTCCTTCGACAAATGTTCTGGATTCCGCCTACTATCGAGCTACAGTAGGTTACACATGACAGAGAAAAGATTTACGTTTGACCAAAAGGAGATTATAAAATATATAAAAAAGTTTAATCATTTCAGCAGCTTTGCAGAAGTGGGTTGAACAGAGCGCTAGGATTTAATTTATCTTCCTCGAAGTGTACGCCCTTTATTTTTGGCGGGAGAAAGTCTAAACAGGCAGTATCAGTTTTTGGTTGAGTTTAGGTGCATTTGATAAAATATTAGAAAAAAATGTAAAAGAAACAAAGAAAATAAACGTTAAGTTATGAATTCCCCCAGAGATTTAACGGTTCATTTGATTGTTAAAGGAATCATCAATGTCGGGAGATTCAAGAACAAGGAAGCAACACTTTCACTTACTTTCCTCATCAGGTGAGGTAATAAAAACCATCAAATAGAATTGGCACTATGGAAATATTTAGAAATTAAAAAAAAAGAATTAAACAGAAAGAATAATAAAACTTACACGTCGAGTGGGCGTCTCACACGATTAACAGCGACATCGAGTGAATAAAAGGGAGACTATTCTTTTATACCTATTTGTTAATTTACATACGCCCATTCTCCACCCCCACCAACCGCCTTTCTCTTTTATTTATCTACCCGCTCGTGCTAAGCAAGAAATAAATTTATGCAAGTCAGAGCATCAATAAACCTGTAGGCGGACATGTAATTTACTGAATTTGATTTAAAATTTCATTCGTTTATGTGGTGGTAGGAGTAGAAGTAGAAGTTTATCCTTTGTTTCCTGTTTAGGATTGGGCTTCCGGTTCCATCTAAAGTCTACTTCAACTCTACATTTCTGACGTCTCTGTCTAAACTCTGAAATATTATTTACTATTTACTTTTTATTATTGTATTTTGTATTTCCTCAATAGAAGTAGCTAGGTTTGTCTATAGTCCGGTTTACGCTCCTCTCCGGTCTTTTGAACAGGTATAGAGGTTTATCCCTCGTTTCCCTTTTAGGATGCTTCTAAAGTCTTCTTATTCTCCTTCACACACAATAGCTCCCTTGCATCTTAGTGGCAATAACACCTTGTTTGGGATGAATTGATTATATAAAGGAAATAGTACTTCCCATTGAATTAAGTGCATTGACAATAAAGTCTATTACACTGAAACATATATATTTGTTGTGACAAATATTTCCATAGAACCATTCTGTTCGACGGTTTCGTAGATCTATTTCAGCTCTGTCGATGGATACATCAAAGGAAGGTCATATATATATATATATATATATATATATATATATATATATATATATATATATATATGTATATATATATATATATATATATATATATATATATATATATATATATATATATATATATATATATATATATGTATATATATATATATATATATATGTGTGTGTATATATATATATATATGTGTGTGTGTGTATGTATATATATGTGTGTGTATGTATATGTATATACATGTATGTATATGCATGTATATATATATATATATATATGTATATCAATAAGTTCGTAGGTCTAATGAAGAAAAAGTTTTCCGTTGCCTCCAGTTTTCTCTTCATTTGTGGGAAGATTGTCCAAAATTCACTTCCATATAAGAGGATGAATATCACATAGCAATCCAGCCTTCTTTGTTCCTGAGGAATTTTTTCTGTTTTTGAACACTTTGCTTAGCTTTTGGAAGGCATCTTTCGCTAGTCCAATGCCTGTTCAGATTCCAGTGTCACATTTTCCCCTCCCCTGTTAAAACACTTCCCAGATATTGAAACTTCTGTACTTGCTTGATGTTGAAATTTACAACCTAATCTTGTTCTTTTTTTTCAGTCGCATCTTGTTTGTCTTTCTTTTGCTGATAATCATATATTTTGTCTTGTCTTTGATCGTCCATTTTTTCTCACTTTCTTTTATTATACTCTCTAGGATGTCCTGCAGTTTTCTTTCCTTGTTAGCCATCAAGACAGTGTCATCTGCTAATCTTATATTGTTCAGAATAGGCCCATCGATAATAAATACCTATAGTGTCTCCATCTCCTTTAGGATAGCCTCGCAGTGGTTTCCAAACAGTATGGTGCACCTCATAGATGCGGCGGAAGAGGATAATGGATGAGACGGAATGGTTGAAAGGCAATCAACATTTATAAACCGTTTCAAAAAATTCATATGCCAAAAATAAATGATTTCAAAATGTAAAATATCATAATGGATTACTTGTAATCGCATGTATGAGTCTCAATATAAATAGTTATAAATAATTAATCACCGATTTTATCATTGTGATATTTTTACATTATTTCGAGTATTAAGAATATCGTAACTAGGCTCCGCAAATTGAAGGAGAGAGTTATCAATGATAATGTTCTGACTTCAAATCCGTGGTTATCTCCCCTGAACCCTAAGGTCTACTTCAACTCTATACTTCTAACGTTTCCGCCTAAACGCTGAAATTTATTTTCTCCTCAATAGGAGTAGATGGGCTCTCCTATCACCCGGTTCACACTTCTCCTTGGCCTTTTGAACAGGTTTAGAGGTTTATCCCTTGTTTCCTGTTTCGGATTTCGTTTCCGATTTCTTTTAAAGTCTTCTTATTCTCTTTTATCCCAAGTAGACCCTTGCTGGTAATTTTTTCCCCATAAATGTATTACTGGTATTGCGTGGCCGAGTGGTTAGAATGTTCGCATTCTGATCATGAGACCCGGGTTCGAATCTCACCACAGTCGATTTGTCTGGAAGGAGACTTCCTGAGGTTATCGGACTGGAGGGGTCGATCCCAGTGTGCGGCACCCTTGGAAAGTGCCTGAAAACCATAACACAGGTTGACCTAAGCCTTGTGAGTGAAACTGAGTAGATGGAACCTTTGGGTGCCGTCGATAGCTGTGCTAGCACGAAGTCACAAGTCATCGTGCCTGAGGGCTTGAGCGTGCTGTTGATCATGCTAGATAACACGCTCTTTCCCCAAAACTAACTAAGGTCTGCTCAGCATAGCTGCAGTATAAACCACAGGTGGGCTCTGTGGGTGTTGAATAAACACAAATGCTCCTGAGCAAGTGTCTGCAATAGAGATTGGCTAGCCGCCCTTGTATATGGGTACCTTTGAATATGAGTGGCCAGCTATACATACATTGCTGGTAATATTTTTTTTTCAAAATTCATTGCTGGAAATAATGTTTTACAAAAATGTATTGCTGGTATTAAAACCTATTTTTACACTTTCATATTCATATTCATTGACCCTAGTTTGTGAGTTAACTATTTGCCCATAGCTGGTACCCTAACAGGTGCTACCATCCCGGGTCTGGGGGGATCTGAGAACACCGGCAATTAAGAGCTGGTTCCACGCTCCTCAAAACCTCCTTATCGGAGGCTTTGCTGTTGAATGTAGTTTATCGTCTTACCCAGGACGCGGATGTAGTTTATCGTCCTACCCAGGACTCGCCTTTTACTTGAATAAGAGTTGAAAATTATTTCTCTTTACAGTGTAAAAACTTGCTTGTGGATGCCTACCCTAGAGTCATAGTTATCGGGTTCTCGCTAGTGTCATGAATTCGATCATTACCAGATAGTCAACGTATGTGACCTCGTGCCAGACTATGATAAATTTAGTAAAGACTAAGAATGTTTACCGTAAAAAGATAGATACAGAGTTTGATCATTATTAGCTACTCAACTTACATGGTCTTGTGCCAGTCTTTACTAAGCTTTGTAAATACTTGACGCACCAACCCTAAAGCGACGATTAGTAAGCTTATCTCATAGAGCAAATAGTTAGTGTTGTAACTTCGATATTCACTGGATGCGCCTTTACTATAGTCTTGTACTAAAATAAACTAACCTTAGTAAATAACGTTGTTATAACAAATACTTGGGGACTAGAACGAGTTATGAATACTGAAAGTTATAGAATAAAGAATAAATTATGATTTTTTTCCGTCTCTTTTTCTCGTCTTTGTTTCAATTTTTTCAGCCTTCCATATCTAGTTATTATTATTTTTAATCATTTCACCCCAAGCAAGGCACTAAAGACACTAATATACAAGGGGTTAGAGAATATGAGAAACATATGCTATTAAGGAGAGAAGACAGTAAAAGAACAACAATCAAAATGACAGCAGATAACAACTGACATTGCATTTATAATTTCGAAGATCAAAGTTGACAGAGAAGCAAGAAGCCCGAAGAGAGTCTCACAAGCGAGAAGTGAGAGAGAAGAAACTCTTACCATAGAACTTACGGCTACATCTAGTCAATTCAACTGTAAAATGATTTGAGCTTGTCGTCAATCTAGTATTGCGTTTCAGTTCATAAAGTCTTGGTAACGTACAGGAAAGTTCATCCGAACAATTACCATGAACTTATTTATAGAAAAGGTACAGGTCAGCTATATTACAGCAGTGGGAAAATAACTGAACCAGAGATGCCAGGTCAGTACCAATAACATTGCAGATTCTTCTTTGGATTTTATCAAGAATCATTAAATATATAGCTGAAGCATGTGGAAGCATCGTTGAATAGAATCTTTTATAGCATACGTTTTCTGTTATTTTTAGCTGTTCCAGCACGAGCGATTTGCTCGTCCGAGTGATATAGATTCATGCTGCACCTGTAATGTTTCGTCAGCACTTTATAAAATCATCTTGCGAAATTTTTATTTCTATTGAAAATGATTTGAGGCATTATGCGTGAGCCAGCTGTGCGAACGACATGTTAACGAATGAATATTTATAATCACCAAGCAGGCAAATATAAACATATATCAGTATGTTTAAGGGTAGGTTAGTTAAAACGAACTTATATATGCACATTTGAAGGCGGTGTTTAAGTCTTTAGGAGACGTTGACTGTGTATCCTTTCTCTTAACCGAACAATTTGAAGCGTGCGTAAACACACAAACACACACACACACACATGGAGTTGAATAATTAGATTCGTGTAATATGTCAAGTTGAATAAAGAGTTGAAGCAGAAGATTGATTTGTTTTTTACGGCCTATCAATCCATTGAAGTTTATAGTAAGAAATTTTTAGAGTATATATAGATTTACTGATATAAATTCTACTAATTAACCCATAGCTGGGGGGGAACGAGTAGGATTCATACATTTCCAAGGATATTTGGTAAGTATAACGCACCCAATGGGGATTGGAACGGCTCCCGATTAACAATTCCGTGCTATTATCCATTACACCAATTGTACATCCAAGCTTACAGCACCTGGTATTCCCAAGTGGTCACCCATATAGGTACTGACTTGGCTCGACATTGCTTAACTTCAGGGAAGCGGCGTGGTCGTAAGCATATATAAGAATCACGATACAGTTTTTTTTTTGTTTGTTTTTTAGGTGGGAAAGATAATAATGATTTAGTGATACAACTCTTACTAATTAACCCATAGCTGGGAGGAGAAGAGGTGGGTTCATTCCTTTTCCAAGGGTATTTGCGCCTCAGTGAATATAACGAACCCGACTGGAATTGGAACACGGAAATTCGATCTCCAATTCCGAGCCGTTATCCCGCACATCTAAGCTTACATTGCCTGATATTTCTAAGCGGTCACCCATCTATAACTGACCAGGCTCAACGTTGCTTAACTTCAGTGATCGTACGAGAATATGTTTTTCAATGGAACAGAAAAGTGATGAAATTAAAATCTAAATTTGCTACCAGAATGTAAAGAGTAAATATTGATTTGTTCTAAGGGAAAAAATTGCTTCTCGTTTATCAGGAAAGATATCAGCCACACCAATTACTGCCGCCAGATAACTTATTACTTTAGACGTTATATTTTAGATATTTACTTTAAAGTCTTTTAGTGTTTGATTAAACAATTTTTATTTTTAACAATGTGAATTACATTAACTGGCCTGTGCATTCGAGAGTATTAATAAAGAAAATATATCCTTTGGGTAAGGCTTGAATTTACGTCCCTTCTTGAGCGGGAAACATACATTTTTTTAAAATTTACACTTGTTGAAGCTACTGAGTGCAAAGAGGTTACAGTGAGAGAGAATATGAGAAAAATAAAACATTATTAAAGAAAGAGAATATTAAAAGAACAAGAATTAAGAAGACAGAAAATAACGACTGATATTGCATTTCCATTTTTGAAGCTTAAACTTTGCTGGAAAGCAAGAAGCTGAAACGGAGTTTCACAAGCGAGAAGTGCGAGAGAATCCGTTAAAAAAAGAAAAAAAAAAGAAAAAAGAAAATAGAATGGACGTTTAAACTTCAGTTTACATAAAAAAAAAAGAGATGCAGAGACGCTAAATATTTAAATTTTGTCGTCCATGGCATCTAGATTTCTAAACTTTTATCTCTTATTTTTATCGCAATTACTTCTCATTATGCCACATTGTATGAATGATAATGTTGTGAGGGAATGAGATATGTTTATAATACTGGTTAGAGGATTCTAGAATTTGATCATTTCCAATACATTTTCATCATTATATTTTTTTATGAGAACCGCTTTTAGACAAAGGAAAAATGTTGTGCTGGTGCAATAATTTTGTCTCTCTAGAAATATAAACAAGAAAAAAAAAAAAACAAAAACAAAAAAAAATGAACCAAAGATTACAGAGGAAACAAATCAATCTTATGCATTCCTACAGATAAATAGCTGCTGCATAAACACTTGTGCTATCAGTAAATTATCACCATTTTATATCTTTAATTTCGCGCATGCGCGTTGTTTGTTTTTGATTTTGTCAACTGGACAGTATAGTAAGGTCAGTTGGGCATCGTCTGTGAGAAAAAGAGCACGATGACGAAATTTACTAAAAACAGCATGCTGTACTGCTTGGCATTCGGACCGGAAGCTCCAATACGAACATTTCACAGTGTTTGGGTGAGGACGATACAGAAGATTTGAAAAGAGTTGGACGAGTCTAATGGTGATTACGAAGGTACGGCAGCTCGGAAAACTCACTTTTTTTTTTAATAAGAAAAGAATACCTGAGCTTGTTGGTGAGGGTCTCAGATTCAATACGGAAGTCTATATCAAGTGCCTGGAGGAGGTAGTGCTGTTCTGGATCAAGGAGGTAGCCGCTGGGAGACCCTATATCTGGCAACAAGATCCTGCACCATGCCACAGAAGTAAGAGAACTCAATCATGGCTGTCAGACAATTTCTGCGGCCACATCACCCCTCACACCTGGCCACCTATCTCCCCAGACTAAAACCCCTTGATTATTCTATGTGGGGCGTAGTTGAGCGAAAGACAAACAAAACTCCTTGAAACAACAAAGATGAACTGAAGACAAGGATTATGGTAGCATTCACCAATTTACAAAGAATTTACAGAAGAATAGCAGGAGATTCCGAAGTCGTCTGGAGGCCGTGGTTGAATCCAATGGCGATTTTATTGAATAAATTTATAATATATTATATAATAATAATAATGAAAAATAATAAAAATAAAATCAAAGATTAAAGTCAAAATGAAATATCAGTGTTGTTTTCATTTTGCATAATTTAGACGACAATTTATCCTTAGCACCCTATATATATATATATATATATATATATATATATATATATATATATATATATATATATAATAATAATAATAATAATAAAAGCTCAAACACTAATATTCCATGGTTATAATTTATTACATTGGAATCGTAATCACGATCCAATTCATCAAACCTACAAATTCAAAAAGAAATCGAAAAATAAAACTCCGGGTATAAAAAATAAAATTTTAGTAAGAGTGTATGTGTATGTGTATGTGTGGGAAACAAGTGTGAGAGGAAAATGTCTGAAAGCTCTAGAGGGTGTAACAGAAGAAAGAAGAACAGGGAGGCCTAAAAGGTGAAGGGGGGGGAGGGGGGGACTAAAATTTAACAGAGAAAAGTTTTAAAGAGAGGAGTTAAATAACGGTCTAAATGAGTGAGATACAGATAAATATGAATTATATTTTTGCTTGGGCTCGGTGTGAAATCCGCAAGTATCCCAGCCGCCGAGTAAACATATATAAACAGACTGAAATAGGGGGATAGATAGATATGAACAGACATACAAGCAGAGAGAGAGAGAGAGAGAGAGAGAGAGAGAGAGAGAGAGAGAGAGAGAGAGAGAATGTAGCATCTTAACCATACCGATAATATTCATTTCTTGTTAATGATCGTCGAAAGTACTTTGGCAAAAAAAAAAAAAATAAAATAAAATTAAATCTTGTTGATTGAATTTAACAAAACATGTTTAAGTGAATAGTTGCTATCTAACTAGGCTTCATTAGATAGATAGATAGATAGATAGATAGATATATAGATAGATAGATCATGAAAAAAATGAGATAGATAGATCATGAACAGACTTAGATACATAGATAGATGTGAACAGACTGAGATAGATAGATACATACATACATACATATATAGACATACAGACAGACAGACAGACAGATAGATAGATAGATAGATAGATAGATAGATAGATAGATAGATAGATGTGAACAGACTAAGATAGATAGATAGATAGATAGAGAGATCATGAACAAACTGACATAGATCATGAACAGACTTAGATGTGAACAGACTGAGATAGATAGATAGATAGATAGACAGACAGACAGACAGAGATAGATAGATAGAGAGATGTGAACAAACAAAGATAGATAGATAGATAGATGTGAACAGACTGAGATAGATAGATAGACAGATAGATGTGAACAGAGATAGATAGATAGATAGATAGATAGATAGACAGACAGACAGAGATAGATAGATAGAGAGATGTGAACAAACTAAGATAGATAGATAGATAGATAGATAGATAGATGTGAACAGACTGAGATAGATAGATAGATAGATAGATAGACAGACAGACAGAGATAGATAGATAGATAGAGAGATAGATGATAAAAGATAGAAGATAGAACAGATAGATAGATAGATAGATAGATAGATAGATGTGAACAGACTGAGATAGATAGATAGACAGACAGATAGATAGATAGATAGATGTAAACAGACTAAGATAGATAGATAGATAGATAGATAGATAGATAGATAGATAGATAAGAAGAGATACGAAGAAACTTGGATAGAGATGTTAGGCAGATATTTCCGACACTACCTATAATGTAGAATGTAGAAATCTTCTGTTAGTTAATACAAGCTATTTTGAAGACATAGAAAACAGAACTATATAAAATCCTTTTTGTGATCCATTTTTTTTTTCGTTTCGTTTCCCTTTACCATTTCCTAGAACAGAAATGACCATTCCCGTTCAACCCCCACCCTCTCCAATCAGGCATCCATCACCTGACCTCACGGACCTTTTTCCAAATTACAATGATAAACCTTCCATTAATATTTCTCTTCACTCGCTTTCGTCTTTTTATTTTTCTTTATTCATCTAATAAGCCGTTCTGCTTTTTAGACGAAGGAAAAAAATCTCTGTAAAAAGCCCCCCAAAATAAAAAAATAATAAAAAAAAAAACTAAGTGACGCACCCTATTTCTATCCTTTTCTTTTTGCACTCCCACCCACAGTTCTGTTTCACCCTCATCACAACCCTTGTCTTCCAAATCACATTTTTTTTATTGATGGCCGCCATTAATCTACGCTCGGATCTTCAGTTTTTCCTTGACCATTCCTGCGTCCACATATTCCAATGAAACCCTTCCCCACCATTGTCCGAGCAATTTTCCTTTTGCTTTCTAGCAAAAAGAAAAAGAAATAATATAAAAAATAAAAAATTAGGTGGGAATTCCAAGGTTTGGTCATTTCTGTTCGATAGACAATTGTATTAGTTATTTCCTTCTTCATTTGTTTTGTTTGTATTTCATGCTATTTTCATCGTTCATTTTTCTTTTATGCTGACTAGAAAGCAAGCGTCTACCTCATCCATCAGAAGTCTCGTTAAATCTCGTTCTCCTCATCTTCAACTCACTTACCCTTTCTTCTTTTGTTTTTATTTTCTTTTTTGACCAGTTATTTCTGTGTAACAAAGGCATAAAAAAGTACTTCTTACTTTTATTTCGACATTCTAATGTCATCTTTTTAAGTCCTTATTTTATTCTATTGCAACAAACACTAAAATGTTCTCTTAGTTCGACTCTTTTTTTCTTAAAAATATACATTCTTATTTTTCTTTTGTTGGCTTCTATGCCTCAAGTAATCTTTTTTATTATTGTAATTTACTTGCGCGGTTCTTAAAATCGGACTCACTACATTAACGAATTGGTTTGCGAAAATTTTGCTAATTATCGTGCTGTCATAAGCAATCAATCCTCTTACGTGTAGTTATTTACTAAGTTTAGTCTGACACAAGGCTATAAATGTAGAGCATTCAATAAACATGAAAATCATTACAGTAGAAATCGAGGCACTATTTAATTTAAATGATCCGCTCTTAAAAATACTTGACAATTTTTAAAACAATTTTTGTAGATTAACATTTTTATAGTTGATAAATATTTCTTTTATTTATCATTTTAGGAGCTGTTCATAATATACATAAAGTGTCAAATCGACTTCTAACTTCTTAAAGAGTTATCTGTACTTTGTTTTTATTGATATTTGTTAAATTTGAAACTGCGCTATTGCCACGGATAACTATTACGAATTGGTAAAATAATGGCAACATCAGTAGTACGCAGTTACCAATGGTGTAAACACAGTTTACATGACATTTGTAAATAAAAACAAAGTATAGTTAATTCTTTAAGAAGCTAGAGAATTATTTGACATTGTATTTATATTATGAACAGGATGATAAGAACCAATAGGAAACATTTATTAATCTAACATGTTTTACTTTTATTAAAGCTTCATCAGTGATTGAAAGAAAACAGATAGAACTTTGGTATTTTCAATTTTGTTTGATTCTATTCTCATTGACCAATGAAAATATCAAAGTTTTGTCTTTTTGTTTGTTTTTTTTCTCAAGCTTTGACGAAGCTTTAATAAAAATGAAACATGTTAGATTGATATATATTTCCTATTTGTTCTTTATCTTATCATTCTGTCGGATTGCGATCCATATTTGATCTACATTTGATCTTTAACAGGATAACCTTCTAAAATTATTTAAAAACAACAATATTTTTCTATCCTGACAAATGCTTAAGGAATACGTCAATTAAGTTACATACGTGATACACGTTTTGGCGATCATGTATCTTTTGATTCATGACTGACTAGGTAGGAAATTTTTTCGCAGTAGGCTGCAGATTCTGTCTGTGGTAGACTGTTGCCAATCAGGGCGATAGGACCCAGTATATCTTGTTATTCAACCCATAGCTGGAGAAAGAATAGATGGATTCATACTTTTCCCAGGGTTATTTGCGCGTAGCTGAATGTAACGAATCCTACTGGAAATCGAACACGGTTCTCCGACTTCTCATTTCGATCATTCTCTATCCATTACACCATACCAAACGAGGAAGGTGTAGTGAATGCTAATTTCTTTCTAAAAAAAAAAGAATATTCCCCCTCCTCATTTTTCCATAGAATTTTTTTTATGACCGAACCGCTAACTTTATGTATTACTACCTCTCCATTTGGGAGATAAGCTTGCTAAACATTTACACCGTGTGAAGGCGGCCAAATACTTACTGAGCTTGGCATTGACCAAGTAAAAACCTACAATAATTGAGCGCTCGGTGAGGATAGAACTCATGATTGTATTAAGGTTTCTGTTAAATTAGCTCGTACATCATTACATTGCATCAAATTGGTCAAATATTTACTAAAGCTTAGTCTGGCACGAGGCAAAGTAGCTGGTTTCCCACTGAGGATCGAAATCATGACAACGAATTTGCCAGCGTCAGATTTTTCTGACAACTATATTAAGGTAGGCTCCCGAGTCTCACATTATAGATACACACACACACACACACACACACACACACACACACACACATATATATATATATATATATATATATATATATATATATATATATATATATATATATATATATATGTGTGTGTGTGTGTTTTTGTTCATCTTGCTATTTTTCTTCCATTTGTTCATTTGGATCCATTCCATTCTTAGTTCTTCTTACTATTACCTTTTTATTTTGTGTTTCCATTTTTTTTTCCACGGCATTTCGTTTCCGGTTTTAAGTACCTCTTTTCAACATATTTGCTTCTCTATAGTTTTCTGTTTCTGGACTTTTCTGTCTTATAATAAATAAAAAAACACTTCTCGGATTTTACAAGTTTCCTTCCACTTTCCTCATGACCACAACCATTCTCTTTCTTTCCTTATTTTTCTTCTTCTTTTCTATCACTATCAAATTTCTTTTTTTTATCACCTATCAGCTACTTTCTTTCTTTGTTTTCTATCACTATCCAAATTCTTTCTTTCTTGTTTCTTTCATTTCTATCACCATCCAAATTCTTTCATTTCTATCACTATTCAATTTCTTTCTTTCGTTTCTGTTACTATCGAAGTTTTTTCATTTCTATCACTATCCAAATCCTTTCATTTCTATCACTATCCAAATTCTTTCTTTTGTTTCTGTTACTATCGAATTTCTTTCATTTTTTTTTTTTTTTATTACAGTTCATTTTTTTTTCTAACACCATCCAATTTCTTTCTTTATCTTCTATCACTATCCAATTTATTTGTACCTTTTCTATCATTATTTTGTTTCTTTCTTCATAATTATCTTTTCTCATACACTTTTTCTTCTCGTTTTTTATCCAAATTCCCTTTCCATTCTCTTCCTCCATTTTCGTCCCATGATCATGATCTTCTTCTTCTTCTTCTTCTTCTTCTTCTTCTTCTTCGCGTGAGTGATTTTACTCTAATCTGCCTCCCATAATTAGTGGGTGGTGGCAGGTATGGTGATGGGATGGCGCTAGATCTACGCTGATTCCACCAAAATTCTATAAAAGTAATAGTAGTCGCGATCATGGTGCGGAATTAGTGGCAGTGGTAATACTGAGAGTAACCACGCTGAGGTATTGGTATTCGTTGTATTATTATTTGTAGCAGTCGTAAGAAAACGATGAAGAAGTAGAAGAAGAAGCTTTCCTTGCAATCTTGCGTTGGTCAGAAGAGTCGACCCGTGCAAAACTATGCCAATGGCACCCTGGGGCTGGTGATATGCGGCTATCAGTCCAGGGCAATGAATGTGAAAAGTAGTATGCGAGAGAATGAGGAGAGCAAGGAAGGGGGAAGGAGAGTAAGGATAAATTTAAGTAGGAGTTTTCGATAAAGGTATGGAAGGGCTGTAGTCCTGGCTGTAGGCAACTGCTGCTACCGCATCCATTCTGTCCACCATTGCATGTACTACTGTTCCTTCTTACCATTTACAGCCCCAACCCTGACATTCACATACCAATTGCACCATCACGTCCTCAACCGCCACCCAACACTGCAGGTCGCCCCATCCCTGACATCTTCAGCGCCCCTTCCATTATTCTAATCTCCTTCCCACGTCCACTGCTCTCAGTAATGACTGTTTTAGCTTCCTTAGTCTTCCTTTTCTGTTTACTACTTACTAACAAGTCTTGTACAAACTATTAGTCATCCGAACGATTTTCCCTATCGTGCGCCCATCGTAACTAAGAAAGAAGATGGTAAAGCAGCAATGGCTTACCTTTATTATCGACCAGCAAGCTTACTTGGCGTTGCCTGGGTTTAAAGTGACTGCAGAAGATCAGTATTAATCTTCATTTGTTAATTTTATTTTGTCAGATCCGTTGAGCAAACTATACGTTAAAGAGAAATATCGGTAAAGACAAAAAAAGAAAAAATGCAAGACAGAAAAAGTTTGTCAATATTCGTCGTGTTATGAAAAATTCCAATTTTCCAAAAGTTTGCTTCAGATCAAAGTGTAGTTTCTGTTGCATTAAAACGCGTTTTCTTTCTATTACATCTTTACATATCAAAATTCAAAAGAGAAAACCGCGAATATTTCATTTTATATCAATGAAGTGAACTTAAAGTTTTATTCGAAAGACCAAAGAAGAAATTAGATAACTTAATAATAAAAATGTAAGAGAGACATTATTTACAAATATTTAGACTTAGAGAAAATGCAATTTATTTTGTAGGTGTGCATTAAAAAATATGGAAAGATTTCTTTTAGCAAACTTTTAAAATAATACATTATATACATTTTTACAAGTATTTTGACTGGTTGTTCGAATTTATGAATATAATTAGCAACATTTATTTACTCAAATGCTTTCAGGCAATTTGGTCATCTTCAGGGAATAAAATTGTTTTTTAACAAACGTAAAAAGACATACAGAGTTGAAGAGCATCAAAATAAAGTTATGAAAAACGCAAAGACTTATCTTGATTGAAAACAACATAAAGAATGTTAAAATGGCTGAAATAAGGAGAAAAAAAAGACAGACAAATACATTTCTAAGAAAATATGTAATATTCATTAAATATTAACAGTGATTTTCACAAGAAAATTTAATGGAGTACACAAATAACAGAATGTATGAATATATATATATATATATATATATATATATATATATATATATATATATATATATATATATATATATATATATGTAAACAAATAAACATACACATTGTATAAATATAAATATATATATATACATACATAAATACATTTATAATATATATATATATATATATATATATATATATATATATATATATATATATACAGTGTTACATACACAGCATAATATATATAAAATTATTACATAAACAAATATATATATATACATATAGATGCACAAAATATATGCATATATATACATACATTATATATATACCCATATATATATTCACATCATCTATCTATCTATCTATCTATACTATTACATATATATATATATATATATATATATATATATATATATATATATATATATAACAAATATATATACATATACAAACATATATTCACACCGTATACATATATACATATATCATTTATATACACATATATTCTCATATATACTCATATACGTACATATATATAAACGCATGCACATACTATCATCATATATGTAAATATATATCCATAAACATAATCACATACATGCAAAAAACATACTCACATGTAAATATATACCAATATACAAGCACACATATAGAAATACATCTATATACACAAACACATTATATATATAGAGACATTATATATATATAAACGTATAACTTACAATATTATATATATATATATATATATATATATATATATATATATATATATATATATATATATACATAGATATATATATATATATATATATATATATATGTACATATATATTTATTTAGCAACATATATATACATATACATATATCTATATACAAAAAGATATCTTATATATACCATATACTTATTATATATAAATATATACACAAATATATATATATATATATATATATATATATATATTGATTGATTGTTAGAAAACAAGATGGCAGCATTGCGCCATGGCGTATGTAATTAAAGCCAAAGCTTTTCCTTTTCAAAAATAGTTATTATTACAAAAAGACGAAAAAGTGGTTTTCGTTATTTCGGAACGTGGAATAGCACCACCACAACTATGAACAATAATAATAATAGTGATAAAAACAGCCAAAACAGGTTGTTAGGTTTTAATGTCGATATTTATTTAGCAATTAGTTTGATTAATCAGATTAAATAACTTTTCACAAGAATGAGAATAAGACAATCGATTATCTTTATCACAATATTATAAACTAAGGAAAGATGTTTACATATAATCAGGGGTTATTTATGAGGAGGACGGAAAGAGAATATTAAGGCACACATATATATATATATACATATATACACAAAAACATTAATTTAAGTAAGATTATATGGTAAGTTTCGGATATATTATTTAAGTTTTTATTCAGATAATGGTAAGTAACACATACCTTTTATGAAATATGAAACTGTCGTAACATATACCTATTGAGAGTACATTTCATTAAAAACTATGGAAAGTTTACATTGAGGAATGATTACATTTAAGAAGGTTTGAAAATATGTTTTTGTTGGTAGCAAGTAATTCAACATAGATTATTTACTGCTAATACAAACAAGCAT
>CAHIKZ030000022.1:465000-497500 GCA_903632075.3 Acanthosepion pharaonis
ATTATTACTACGATCCATCTGGTTTATATACCAATGGATCGATTATCTGTACACACACACATACATATGGGAAAGAGTGATTGGGGAACTTGAATGTAAAAGATATACTGTGAGTGTGTTCTTTAATTTCTCGTTTGTAAGCAATGTATCATTCTATAAGTAATCATATCTACATGTACGCAGCTGGTATCTATATCGATAAACGTGAATACGTATAGACAGATAAGTGAATTCGTAGCTTAAGTAAATCAGTTTCTTTTTGTCGGACTTACGTCGGCATAATTGGTCGAAGAATCACAGCACTCTAGTCCTACGCATGAACAGGTATTCACAGACACAAGCGTGCAGTAAAAACAAATAATATTTTGAATTTTAATATGTGGAATCGATGATCATGCGATATGAAATTCATATATCTTTGATTTATTTGTCTCTTGAGAGTAATTCCTTTAATAAGCAATGCGTACATATATACATACATATGTGTGTATGTGAACTGAGATCAAATACAATCAGTATCTGACAGAATGATAAGATAAAGAACAAATAGGAAACGTTTATAAATCTAACATGTCTAAGCTTCATCAGAGAATTATATATATATATATATATATATATATATATATATATATATATATATATATATATAGGGTGCGATGGGTAAATTGTCACCATTATATCTTTTTAATTTCTCACAGTCACGCTGTTTTTTTAATATTTTATTTTGTAGACTGAAGTGTATAGTAGAGTCAGTCTGTCAACGTCTGTGAGAAATAGACCACCATGATGCAATTCCCTCCGCTAGAAATTTGGAAACGGCATGCTGTACTGCTTGCCATTCGCACCGGAAGCTCTAATACGAACATTTCAGAGTGTCTGGGTGTCAATCTGAGGACAGTGCTTAGGATTTGGAAAGAGTTGGATGAGATTAATGGTGATTACGAATGTACGCTCGATCGTTCTCAAAAGAAAAGAACTCCTAAATTTGTTGGTAAGGGCCTCAGACTCAACACGGAGGCCTGCAGCAAGTACCTTGAGGAGGTAGTGCTGCCCTGGGTCAAGTGGGTGGTTGATGGAAGACTCTATATCTAGAAACGGGACTCTGCACCATGCCACACAAGCACGCTCCAAAAGTTTGTATCCTTTCTCAATAACACATTTAAAAAAAATATTTCGTTTCTATTTATTTTTTATTTTTTGATATAAAGGGGTCTCGAAGAAGCGATCGGATGTCTAGCCATACTAAATCTGTCGAAACGGTCTGACTGTAGATTATATATATATATATATATATATATATATAAGCGATCGGATGTCTAGCGATACTAATGAGTTGATTTGTTAAATCGAAAACGGTCAAAAAATGCTAAAACTGTAGAATATATATATATATATTATAAAAAAATATATATTAATTTATATATAAATTTATATATTTTATAAAAAAATAAAATATATATAAGAACACTGGATTATATAGTTTACTGTTCTTTTTTTTTATTTATATATACATACATATATATATATATATATTATTTTTATATATATATATATATATATATATATATATATATATATATATATATATATATATATATATATATATAATCTCATTTCCGCAGGTTGAAACCCTCACGCGCGCTATGCCATAGATGTCAGTGGCATCGAGATTTTGAAGTAGTTGTGCCTGTGTAGCCTCATGCCTACGATCAAAGCATAGTATATGTTTTCTTCTTATTAATAGGGAAGAAGGCACCCGTTCTCGGAGATTCGCACCCTGTGGCAGTACCTTCCTAATTACAAGAAATGGGGTTGGTTTAATATTGGCGCCAGTCTGACAGTGGTTACAGAGACTGGTCCATTTTTGTTCTTTGTCCATATGTATGTGTATGGGAGCCCCAGATAAAATGGCATTGTGTCAAATCATGCCTTGTGATCAGGTCAGTTAAGTAAAGTCAAAAGAAGGGAAAATTGCTAGTAATCTACCTTAAGAATGTGTGAATGAATGGCAGAACAGAATCAGAAGGTGGATAAAAAGCAAGAAATGGCAACAAAAAATAGGAACTGTTGGAGAGCCAGGATTATCCATGTCTTGAATGAACACGGCAGATAAAAGAAAAAAAATCCGTTACATAATCTTCAAGCCTTGGGTACCTCGATTATATATATATATATATATATATATATATATATATATATATATATATATATATATATATATATATTCAAGTTACGAAGAACTTGGTAAACCGAATGGGTAATTCCAAGGAGGATGAAATCCTGAGAGCTCAATATGATTATATATATATATATATATATATATACGATGGATAAATTGTTGTCTAAATTACGCAAAAATGATAACAAAACTGACATCTCATTTTAACAGATATATTTACCAAAATTACACAAAAATATCTTGAAATACTAAAGAGTAAATTTATTCAATAAAATCGCCATTGGCTTCAGCGACGACCTCTAAATAACTTCGGAATCTTCTGCATCCCTTCTGGATAACTTCCTTGTTTAAGATGGTGAATGCTGCCATAATCCCAAGCTTCAGTTCATCTTTGGTGTTACACAGAGTTTTGTTGGTCTCTCGCTTAACTGCACCCCTCCCATAATAATCAAGGAGGTTTCAATCTGGGGCGTTAGGTGGCCAGATGTAAGAGGTAATCTGGTCGGAGAAATTGTCTGACAGCCATGAGTGGGTTCTCCTGCTTGTGTGGCATGGTGTAAAATTCTGTTGCTAGATATAGGGTCTTCCAGCAGCCACCCTCTATATTCAGGGAAGCACTATGTTCTCAAGGCACTTGATGTAGAACTCCCTGCTGTGCCTGAGGCCCTCACCAACAAATTTAGGAGTTCTTTTCTTATCAGAACGATCAGTCTTTCACGCTGCCCACTGACCTGAAGTGGAATAACTACATTAAATCTATAGCTTCATCTACCGCAAGGAAAGTTGGTTCTCTGTGTCGCACCAGAAGGTTTTTCTCGCCTGAGTCTATCCTTCAAATCTACAACTCAACCATTCGTCCTTGCATGGAATATTGTTGCCATATATGGTCTGGTACTCCTGCCGTCCATCTTGAGGCCCTCGACAAAATCCAAACATGGATATGCAACGGGGTTATTCCTGATCTGGCATCCCATCTGCAGTCGGTATCTCACAGACATGCTGTGGCTTCCCCTTGTCTTTTCTACAAGTACTTTCATAGCAACTGCTCTGACAAGCTACTTTTTTCTGGTTCCCAAATTGCATGAATTTAAGTGCGCTACTAGGTTGACATCTTGTTCCCACAGTCGAAACAACTAAATGTAGCCATCTCTTCTACTCCAACAGCTTCTTATCTCGCACCTCCCGTCAGTGGAACTCCCTTCCTATCACTTGCTTCTCTGATAGCTATAATCTTTAAATATTCAAATGTAATGTCAATCGACATCTTCTGATGTCTTGACCTTTCCCTGTCCTTCTCTTTATCCTTTTCTCAAACACTCCTTACTCTCACTCTCTGTAACCCCTTGCGTGTTTGTGGTACTTCCGTCTTGCTTGGGGCGATTTGTTTAAAAAAAAACAAAAATGGATCATCAATTTTTTCCTGTTCACTCTTATTCATACTCGCTTCCACCCGGCACACACTATACCAGGAATTAAAATACCCTCTAGAAATGTGAGTGAAATGGTTATAAATATTATCTGGAATTAAATTCTTCACTTTTTATATGTCATATGAAAAAATAAATTCGTATTTAGAGTAAAGAATATCTTTCAACTCCAGCCTGGGAGCTTTAAATTTCATTTTGAGGAAGAATTATTTTTAATAATTTTATTCTTACTTTATTTTATCGAAATAAGATGTTAACCGTGCTTTAAACCAGGACAAAATTAGATTGATATAGTGAATAGATATGGAACAAATTATAACAAAAGCAATAGATTCTCAGTCGAAAAATCAGTAAGAAAAAATAAAGATAATGTCGATTATCAAATAAAAAACACTAGCTTCTGCCACAAGGACGGCCTCGATACCGTCTCCGCAGTGAATGACTGCCTCGACCCGATGGTTTACTTTTATCTTGGTCATCACGTCCCAAATGACAATCTTCAACGTTTCCTTTGCATTGAAGAGAACGCTGTTTGATCTCCCTTATGACAATGTTTCAGATACAGTATTTCGCGGGGCTCGAACCAGGAGAGCATAGAAGACACATGTTGACGAGATCTTAATATTCACAGCCATCTACTTCTTGGTTACTGTGTCATGTGAAGATACAGATAAATTTCGATTAAAGGACTGACCACCGTACCTCGCACTCCGATGTAAGCATTGGTGGCATTGACCCTTCGGTCCGATGAGAAGAAGTGGTGCGTTATAATAACGAGCCCTAGGACCATCACAGACGATGTGTACTTGGTGTGCATCACCGTAAGTACGTCTGTGAGGTCCGTGCAGAGCCACCTGTCGTTCCTTCTGTTCATCTGGCCAATTTCAGAGAACTGGATATCTCCGAGCCGTTGTGATTGGCAGTGAGTGCTACGAGCAAAGCGTACCTTTTCAATTCCTACATCAATGGGAAAACTCTCATATGCCATTTGAATGCAGTCAACAGGTTCGACAAATAAATGAGAATTATATAATATAATAACTCTCTCTCTCTCTCTTTCTCTTACTCTCTATCGTATATAGATTTATGTATAATTGCCGTCCACATTATCGTATATATATATATATATATATATATATATATATATATATATATATGATGATATATATACACACATGATAATATATATATATATATATATATATATATATATATATATATATATATATATATCTTATCGTGCATATACATATATAGACTCAATAATATATAATATATATGGAACATCGTTTATATATATATATATGTATATATAAATATACGTATACATACATATCTATATATATATATACATACACACATACACACACATATATATATAAGTTAGAGGTTAGAGTTGTTCCAACGAGAGAAAAGTGTCTATTTTAAAAAAGGAGAAACCATTTTGGGTTATAATGTGAATTTTAAAATTTAATTTAAAAAAATATATATATATATAAATTATTTTCCATAATTTTGCAAAAATATATATATTCAAGGGAGAAAATTATATATAAACCACAATTTTAAAATGCTGCTGTAATTGAAAGAGAAATAAATTCAATAACACGAAAATGTTTAAAAAGTGGTTTAATCGCCAGATCATCTGCAGTAAATTTGCATCCAGTTTCATACAACTTTTCACTATTCTTGGTAGATTTTCTATTATCGCAGTGTGGGATATTTAATAATGAATGTGATGGAAACGTAAACGAAAAGACTCTAAATGAAACCAGGTTGATTACATATCCCCAAAAAACATTAAAAAAATGAAAATTGTTTTTAAATTTAAAATTCCCAGACTGTACCGTTTGTGCGCATGTGTAGTCGCATCAACTTAAACAAACTTCGTCGCAAGGAATCCTAAAAGTCGAAACGTGTCCTACGAAAAGTTTTTACATTTTGTCATACATCTTTCCCCCCAAATTGTTCTTGATATATAAAAATTTATATATCGTTATACCATATTATACATATATATATATATATATATATATATATATATATATATATATGTCATAAGGAAATCTTTAAACATTCATCATTTATCATATAATCGGTAATAAACATACTTCCACAGATATATATATATATATATATATATATATATATATATATATATATATCATATATATACCTCATCAGAGTGTCTACATATAAGGATATAAATATACTTTTAAGGTATACTATATTTATGGGTAAAAATGCTCAATATTAGTGATAGAGTGGATGTAAATATAAATACAAGAGTGGATGCTGAGTGAAAAACCGTGCAGCGATTGTCATATTTAAACGGAATCGTCAGGCCTGAAGTCTTTGCATAGTGTCATCACTGCAAGCTCTCCTGGCTACCGGTTTGATCTGGGTTTTCATTTGCACGGTAGTTTCATTTATCCGCTGCAGCCTTGCCTCTTTTGATTGTAATCTGTTCCTCTGTTGGCGGAGATTTCTTTTTGCGAGGCACTGCTGCCATATACGATTGGCAACAATAAACTATAGAATAATATTTAATCTTATCTTTTAAGAGTTTAACGATAATTCTTCTGCCGCCACTTAATTTAAAGATAATCTAATGTACGTAGGTCCTTACTTTTCATACAAGCAATTATTTTTTATATCATGCGTGACTTTCTCTAGATTTCGCAATTCATTTTAGTTAATCCCAAATTTACTTCCAAGTTATAAAAATTGTTATCGTACAAAAAAAAAAAAAAAAAAATCGTCGCAAAAATTCATCTAAATATCGCCGAAAACAATGGCAGTAATGAAAACTTGAGAATCCAAAATTTCATGACTTATGAGTTCGGATCATGCCCGAAATGTTTTTAATTTGCTCACGGGGTCAGCCTGATTTCAAAATTGTATGATATGTAGGGTTACGGCCTCTAGGGGTAAAGTTGAAAAAGTGGGACACGTTGACATGCGCATTTATTATATAGATTTATATTTTGTCCTATATATATATATATATATATATATATATATATATATATATATATATATATATATATATATATCACTTCAAACGTTAGTTTTAGTGGATAGCCTTATTCGAAATAGACCTTCCATTTTTATTCTAAACTGTGTATTAAAACTATCGACCTGTGCACTCGAAAAAACTAATAAAGGAAATGTCCTCTCCGATAGTTTTCAAACCTGTGTCTTCCTCTGTAGGAAAAACCATCGTTTGATTCGGCGTTAGACCGCTCGGTCACTGAGGGCAAACATTCCAGCAAGGTCCTATTTCCCTTTTAAGGAAAGCCCATTTCCTCGTTTAGATTTCTCTCAAAAGCCTATATCCGCTATATCTATAGTCAAAGCCATTTCTTAATGGATTTATTTTTAATCCGACATTTCTTTATTAAAATGTATCGAATGTGCAATAAATACATACTGTTTAAAATAAAATGGGGCGTCTATTTCATATACGGGTTTCTACTAAAGATAAAGTTTGAAATAATAAACAAAAATGTCGGATTAAAAATAAATCCATTAAGAAACAGAAACTGGACCCGTGTGTAAAATGGGATATTGGAAAACAAAAGGCAAAATTAGGAAGAAAGAAGAATGAAATGCAAAAAAAAAATAGCAAGATGAAAAAAGAAATACATATATAAATGTAGAAATAAAAGTAGATGTCTATTAGATGGAGTTTGTAAAACTGAAGGGGTAATTTATAAAGCAAAAATAAAAGATACTATTGACCAGACCAAAATATGCATAGGATGTACTGAAGGCAGGTTCAAGACGAGACGGTATAATCACAAGTCATCATCTAAGTTCGAAAGGCTTAGGAATTCTACCAGATAAGCAAGCAATGTGTGAAAATTAAGGGATAAAATAAAGATCCGACTGTAAACTGGGAAATATTTAAAAAAAAACTAAACCTTACAAAGATCATAGTAATATCTGCAATCTTTGCCAGGAAGAAAAGTTACAAATAATAGTATTTCAAAACCCCAAAAACCTTCTGAATTAGAGATCGGACATAATGACACGATGCATGCACACAAAATTTTCCTTTTGTTTGTATGAACCAGAATGAAAATATGTACATTTCATACACCCCCGCTTCGATACAATTTCAATACACTTGCTTTTATCCTCTCCTATTTATGCTTCGCGTTGTGCGTTTATTTATTTATTTTTAAATAAACCTGAATCACCTGAAGATACCGAAAGGTTGAAACCAAGGTAGCGTGATGATCTCCCCCCCCATATATATATATAACACACACACACATATATATATATGTATATATATAGAGATAGAGAGAAAAGAGAAGGATCATTGTCTCAACGAAAATGTTTGTTGGATTTATGTTTACATTGAACTTGTACGACTGTTCTCTGATTCTTTGAGTCGTACTTTAACGCGTACGTTACGAAAGGTAAGCCTCTTTTCGTTATTTTAAAATTCATTATCTCTCTATCTCTCTCACGTACATTCACATATATATTTATATAGGTGCGTGTTTACGTCCCCTTTTTTTTTTAATGCCCCACCCTCATTGCGCATGCGCTCGTGGTCGCGTACAGGCATTTTTACACTCATGGTATGAGACTTAATAGGGAGCAAGAGACTACCTGTTCAGTCATTAAATTAGGTGTCATCATTTTATCCATTGCCACATCTTTTATCATTAGTTCTAGTGACTAATGTATTCTCACTTTACGAGATACCCACAGACCTCGTCGAGTCTTTCATTTTACTTCTGAGCCCCCAAAAAACCGTTAAAATAAAACCATTTCTGCATTATGAATGTCTCCAAGGGAAACGGGAAACATAGAAGAATCTTTGATGGATTTGAAGTGTTCTACTACTGGACACAACATTCACTCGTGTACCAATAATACCTATTAGATGAAATCACTATTTCTCTTTCTTCTTATGTTGTTATTGCGATCAAAAGAAGTACTATCAATGATTAACTTCATGCGGTTCAACGCCAGCAAACTGCTTTTAACTATTGTAATCGTAAGCGGTTAAGTAATAGTCTGTTGATGTAATATTCTTAACAGTAATAAAAGTCACATCTTTATGACTTAGCAAAGATGAAAACTTTACAATATTATACTAAGAGCAGGGGTTAAAGCATGATCGATTTGAATTAATAGTACATTAAAGCGTTGGTCTGAGAATTTGGCGGCATTGCAATTGTGAATCCAGTCCCAGGATCGGGTAGTACAGACAAACTCAGTGAAACAAGGGTGAACAATAATTGAGTAGTGCCAAAAGGGACAAGATAACCCTAGACACGGACAACGGAACGAGAACAATATACTCGCGTAGATTAAATAAAGTGTTCAGTTTGAAATTTCCTGAAGTTTACCGAAACCGATAATCATCTGATGAAGGCCAATGACAAGAAAGATGTGTACAGTAGTAATAATTTTTTAACCTAAGTACAAGATGCAGATAAACCTCAGACATATGCATTATAGTCACTTTTTCCAATAACGTGTTGAATGCAATTTACCCATTTGTCTGCATGTAAAATCAGTTGCACTTAATCGAAGAAGTATTTGCAGATTTTAGTTATAAATCATATGGCCTGATGATTGCGTTTAGCATGAAACAATCTGTCGTCTCTAAATGTTGACTTCAGTGTTCACTTTTATATGTGAATCAAAACACACACACACACACACACACATATATATATATATTGTTTTTTTCTCCCACCTATATAGATATATTTTTTAATCTCCCACCTTCTTTCGTCTTTTACCCCTCTCTTTAGCTCTAACATTCATCTCACACTCTCATACTTACACTCTCTCTAAATTCTATTTTTATTTCCGGAGTTGTTTTTTCTGTTTTCTTTTTTAAATTGTACATCTGATGAATTGGATCATATTTACGATTCCAATGGAATAAATTATGACCATGGAATATTAGTGTTTAAGCCTTTTTATTATATCCTTACTCTGTCCTGGACATTGAGTTCTACCTGGATTCTATCCTCTTGGAATTTTTTTATTCAAAAAATATATATGTATGTGTATGCATCTATGTATATATATTTATATAGTTTGCATATGTATGTGTATATTTACCACTAATATTATCTATCTATCTATCTATATATATATCACATGAGAGACGAACTCAATCTCTCTTACCTCCACTAGCTGGTGATACTACATGTGTGATCTGAAGGGAATTATGTGAAACGACATCTGGATTGAAGAGGCATATATTGTGGTGCACAATGATGACCTATCAAAGCAACATCCGCCTAACCCTATGAAAACTCTGGAGCAAATTTGTTATCTATGCTATAGGTCTTGCAAATCGGCAGCTGGTTTGAAGAGCTACCTTCGAGGTCATTCGAGAGGAAACAACGATCTATATTGGATATAGGTGTTGATCGGCAAGACGGCAGTCATCTGTGAAGATGGGGCAATCATATATATATATATATATATATATATATATATATATATATATATATATATATATATGAATATCAAACACGTAAAATACCATAATTTCATGAAAACTATAAAAATAGCCTTCAATCTTTCAAATCTGCAAACCAAATTTAAACGGAAAAAATTACTCCAGGTTAAATTCAAGATATACAGATATTATATTGAGGGAGTGGGAAAGAGAGAGAAAAAGAGAAGGAAAGATTCACAATTATGAACAGGTAATGGTGGCGTAGGTGGTGTAGGAAGAAGACCCGAGGATTTATTTTCAGTAAACTTTAATATGACATCCATGACAATGTTGCATTTTGATTTAGAGGTTGAATGAAAATCTTGTTAAGTCAATAGGAATTAAGAAACACTGTGTCAATTATTGGCTAAGATTCTGATGTATACAAATTCCATTTAACAAACTTTTATAAATTTATCTGAAAAATAGTGTTTGGTTAAGAATATTTTAAAAAATATTCAGAACTCAGTGAAAAATTTAGAATTTACCATACAATAGTAAAAGTTCCTAATATAATTCCCCAAGAGATTTAAATAAAATAATGATTAATTATTAAGATATCCAGAGAAACTTAGTTTATTCTTTTTGTAAAATATATTAAGCAGGATGTATTTATTAAATTTTAACAAGGTACAGAGGTACTTTAAATTAAAAGTAAAATAAATGGGATCCTAATTCTCCAGTGTATGTCTATTAAAGTTACAAGTTTAGTTCAAAAAGTATCCGAAATTATATTTGAATCGTATTTTAAGCAAATACCTATAACTGTGTGTGTGTGTGTCTGTGTGTGTGTGTGTGTGTGTGTTTGGATACAGTAGAAAGAAATATGAGAGATGAAAATACAACAAAATAATAATAATAATATTCATAAGACTAATAATATTTACTGCATATTATTAGGTCTTTTCACCATATGGAAGCATGATAAAAAAGATGTTAAAAATCGAAAGTTTTTCATATGCCCGTATCCTTTAATGAAAAATAAAATGAAAATGATGTGGGTCATTTTGTGGAAGTATGTTTTCCGCATGTGTTTCATTACTGTTGAGATTTAGTTGTTAGCCACAATTAGGGTTGCAGAGTGCTTGTGGAAGGCTTTTCGTTGAAACTGTAATCGTTGAGTATGCCTAAATTTCTAGTGAAACCTCGTCTGTGTGAATTTGTTTTAAAATAAAAAAACACCGAGTTAAAAGACATTGAAAGTCTCACTTCCTTTTTTTAAATTTTTCATTGAGAATGTACACAGACTTGTCCGAAAATTCCAATTTTTAACATCTTTCTCGTCATGCTTCTAATTTATTATCAATATTATTATTTTTGTTGGTTTCAAACTCACGAATTTCTTTCATTGGCCTACTATATCTACATATTATATAAAACTTACGTGGATAATCTTTTCTTGAAACTTAGGAGACACATTTTTAGTGTTGAAACATAATTGCTTTTATGTAGCGATTTTTAACACGTTTTATTATCCTAAAATAAAAAAAAAATCAGATCTACGATATATCGAGCCCTCTTTTAAATGACATGTTGTACAATGGAGTTGTTCTCATTTTTACCTATATATATATATATATATATATATATATATATATATATATATATATGGGAAAAAGAAGTTGAAAATTCAACTGGGGTCTTTAAGAATAATTATTTAAAGTAACTTTACCGGTTTCACATTTTCAAAAGTTAAATTGAGATGGAGACACATGTCTCCCTCTCTCTCTCTCTCTCATATATATATATATATATATATATATATATATATATATTAACGCTATTCCTACTAAGGCTTACCTTAACTCCCTACAAGTGAAATTTCTCATTTCCTAATCGTTTAATCAAATCTTTCTTCAACAAATTCGTGGCCAAATATTGCAAAATTATGTGTTTAATATTTGAATCTTTATAATAACCAGAAATGTTTCATCTGTTAATACACAAAATCAGTAAATATTATTGAGAGAGGGGTAAAGATAATAGCGTAAATTAGATGTGGCACAGGTCCGAAATCATGGACCATCTAGTGAGTAACAAACACACTACTCATTCATAATTGATCTAGCGAGACAAGCTTGCTAACCATTGCGCCATGCCGAAGTATCTCAGTAATTTACTAAGCGTAGCTTAGATGTGGCACAAGGCCTAAAGTATGGGGCACACAGTAAACACTGAACTCGCTATTCAGTCGTAATTAGTTTAGCGAGACAATCTCGCTAAGCATTATACCAAGTCGAAGTGTCCATACTGGTAAAGGTAAGGAGTGGCAATAAGAAAAGGCCAAAATATTGCCGACTAATAACAGTGTAAATAAATGGCGAAGGTAAAATTTTTCATTCCATTTTACATCTATAATTTATTGTGTATCTCCGTAGGTTATTTTATTTATTTACTTATTTATTTAATCAATTCATCCCAAGGAAGGCGATAATGCCACTAAGACGCAAGGGGCTACAAGGAGTGAAAGAAAATGAAAAGACTTTAGAAGGAACCGGAAATGCAATCTTAAACAGGAAATAAATTATAAACCTCTACTTCTGTTCAAAAGACGGCAGAGGAATGTGAACCGGACGCCAAACATATCTACTCCTATTGAGTAAAAGTAAATAAGTAGTAAATAAAATGTCAGAGATTCGGTGTAGATGTTAGAAGTATATAGTTGAAGTAGATTTTAGAAGGAACCGGAAACCCAATCCTAATAGAAAACAAAACTCCTGTTCAAAAACTGGGGAGAAATTTGAAACAGGCGATAGGCGAACCTATCTACTCCTATTGAGAAAAAATAGTAATAAAAATTTCAGAATTTAGGCGTAGAAATTAGAATTACAGAGTTACAGTTGATTTTAGAAGGAACCAGAAACCCAATCCTAAACAGGAAAGAAGGCATAAACTTGTACTCCTGTTCAAAAGACCGTGGAACAGCGCCAACCAGACGATAGTCGAACCTATCTACTCCTATTATGATTAGACGGAATGAAAGCTTTGACGCATTTTCTTAAAGAATAAATCCTAATCCTGCTCGTAATATCACTAGTGAAATAAAAAAGTAATTTTTTTTTCATGTACTGCTTCCAAATAATTAACAAGACGTCCATCATATTGTGGGCTTTCTACTCGATCGGAAAACAAAGCAGTTGGAGAAATTGTTTAATCCTCGTTGGCAATTAATCATTGGAAAGGTTCAAGAAGATATCAGTTGTCAAAATCGCTATATCTTAAAATTCCAAATATTATTTAGACGATCTAAAGGTGTAAATGATATCCAATAATTCTAAAACAAACCTCTAGCAGAGAGTAGAAGCTCAACCATCAAAGCAAGTGGTTTCATTCACCGTGGTTTTAGTAACCAATCCAAGGATAAAGAAATGCAATTCACTTTGTTACTATTAAGTTTGGTGTGTTTTTCATAAATATTTACTAATCTAGCACAATGCAAATTGGTAGGAAATTAATTTAAAATAGTACAAATGATACACAAATCTTTCAGAAGCGGAACGCACTAGTCCCGTAACACATTAGGTTTGTCCGGACATTACATGTACTGCATCTATAGCATCTGTGGGTGTGTTTAGGACAGGGCTAGATTAAACATTAAGCGAAATAAGCAGGTGCTTAGGGCATCAAGGGAAGGGAGAACCACAGAAATTGTTATGATATGATGTTGTTGTACACATTTAAAGATATAAGTCGAACATGATTAACATTTGAATCAACAGGGAGCCATTATGAAGGGGGGGGGCAACTGAACTGCAGCGAATCTTTATTGACATTCTGATTGGTTAATAATGGAATGAGCTAAGGGAAATGATGAGGATTGTATTTACTCAATACAACACATCTCCTCTCTTGAATAATTAAGTATTACTAATTAACTTAATGGGATTTAATTTTGTGAACAGAGGTAGGCTACCTTCATGTTCGTTTGGCATTATTCTAGCCATATTTTTATGCGATTCTGTAATACGCTGGTTTGTTGATGGCACGACCACTTCTGGTCACAGTTCTGTTAGAATCTGGTCGTGGCTCATTTGACAGTGGTCGCACAGCTGTGATAGTTTTTTCTTGGTTGGTGTTGTTCTGGGTTGGAACTGATGGTCAGCCTCTCTCGATGGTCGCATGTGCCTGCGGTTCATTGTATATTTATTTCCAGCTGGCGTTTCCACGATATAAATTCTCGGTTGGTAGCCTTTATTTATTTGCACTACTTATCGAGAGTCCATGCTAGCATACTTAACTCGCAGATGTATGGAGGCCCCAAAATCTTTTAAGTGCTTAGGTCTCCTATAGGCCTTAATCCGGCCCTGGTTTACTGCACGATAGCCAAACGAAGCCAAACCCCCTTCAGGCTGGTTTTGAATTCGGAGTTATCCTTCTCTTAGACTGGTTGCCAACCGAAGGTAGGGAATCCAATATGCTTTACTAGTTAACACATAGATGAGGAGGACCTACTTTAAAAATCAACGTCTGAAAGCTTCATTTTCATTTGGCACCCGTAAGAAACCAGTAATTATATCAGACACCGAACAAATAAGAATATGAAACAAAGTTTTTCATACATAAAATAATTATTTATTCGCTTGTGGATTTCGTCAAATTAACGTCGACCAAATGGAGGGTATTTGGATTTGAGTCTTTCCCCGGAAGTTTTATCTTCTTCGTGATAGTGTGCACGCTCTCTGTCTTCTCGTAGATCGGGCGTTTATATTACTTCCTCTTATCCGGTGGTCTTCAGTGTGCATATCCGCAGTTCAGCTGGATTCACTTCCTTGTTTATATTGGTGCACCTAGCAAAATGCGTCGAGGCCCGATTCTACGCAAGGTGATTTTAATGGGCATCTTTAAAATCAACTCTCCGGCCTCCTACGTCTTTTGACTTTCTGATGTGACACTGGGTATAAAAATTTTCTTTGATATCTCTTGGAGAGAATCTAGTATACATTGTGGTCATCACAGATCAACTCTTTTTAAACCAAGCTTCCTGATGGTCATTAAATTTAATTCAAACCTCTGGTATTTCCTGATGCGACTATTTTACTAATTACGCTTTCCACGCCGGGAACTTATCGAACAATTTTACATCTTCAAATTAAACAAAAAAAAAAAAAACTAAACAAATTTAAGCGTAAATCTGGGGATAGCATGTTTGAGCAGGAATTAAAATGAAAATAATACTTATAGTATTGAATAGCATTTCCGTCAGGTTATTTTGTCCAAGATACACCAGTATTATTATAGTTTTAGTACATATGGTGCTCCTTCGACTCGAATGGGTTCCAGGAATCGTGACGCGACATGACGAAACCTACAGTTTATACCCACCACTAAAATGCTCAGAAGAATTTACCAAGTCTTGCATTAGAATTTGATGTATGTGATAGACGTTTGTTTCCTTTTGTAAATTATAGCAGCATTATTATTAAAAATATATTTCCTGATGTCCAAGTTTTATGTTTCATTGTATTTTTTCTGTGTTTTTTTTACATTTTAATAGCGTTTAACATTTACTAGTAAATATAACATTTTTTCTTATAACAAAAGCGAGAAGAAAGGACTAACTATCAATTCGAAAAGAAGACAGAATACGTGGTCGTCAGAAAGAAGAACAGCTCAATATGTGAGCTATGGATTGGAGACACCAGTGTTAAGCGAGTGCAGAAATTTAATTATTGGGATATGTTATATCAGACGACGGAAAATGTGACACACAGCTATGAATACGCATTGGAATAGCGAATGATGACTTCCAAAAGCTAAAGAAAGTATTAAGAAACAGGAAAATTTCATTCAAATCAAGTAAAAGAGTATTGAATATTGCAATACCAGTCCTCCTACACGCAGAAAATGCAGAGCAATTTTCTCACAGACGAAGAGGAGATTTAGGCGACGATGTGGTTCTCCGGAAGGGGGCTGAGAATTCCATGGATGGTACATGTGAGAGTGAAACGAGTTAGTTTTAAGGAAAATTGGAACGAAAAAGATACTTGTACTTAGAATAAGAAAGCTACAGTTGAATTTTAGTGGGCGCATAATGAGGAAAGGGGGTTTGGTGAATTTGGCACTCACAGGACTTAATGATGGCAAGAGTGTCAGAAGGAGATAACGACTAACCTGCCTAAAGAACTTGTATAAATGGAATGCAGAACAGGGAAGGGGAGGGTTTGTAAGGGTCTGTAACACTGCTGAGAAGTACAGAAAATAGGAAGTAGTAGAGAGCCATGATTGTCAACACCCCGAATGGCAAAGGAATTTTGGGCTAAATGTTATTAAAAAATCAATAGACCTGATCGGCTGGTGGTTAATTTTAACGATTAAAAGCTTTTAATTCCTTTGTGTTGATTGCATTATATAAATGTTTACAGATTCTTTTCAAGTCTTTTTAACAGGAACAGTTTTCTAGTTTTCTTAGATTTTTAGGTAAAGCTAAAAATGCTTTCATGGAGCAACATTTCTACAACTCGAAGAGTGACACAAAAGGCAAACAAATATTAGCTTACTCTTGCATCCCGAATGGACGACTCTGGATAATTGTTTAAAGTTTGAATTTTGTTTTTTCCATCCTACTCACTGTTATTCTAGACTGCGTGTTTATTTTCTTTTTTTTTTTTTTTTTTTCACAACTTGGCCATTTAATCTAAGCTGTTCGCTTATTCCGATCTCTTCTCTTACCTTTTTTGTTTCGAACCTACCCTTTTATTACGGACTTAACGCGAGATACTTACACAGAGGCGTTCCATCTAAGATAACATCGTTCTTATGCGCACGCGCGCACACACACATAAGTATTTGTATATTTTCAGGTTCACTATGGTTTTGATTAAGAGACTGATGCGCTGCCTACGGTGCTACCGAATCGTACTAAACTCAGGGTAAAATTGAAAAAAAAAATCTCTTTCGATTTTTATATATAGTCGTTAGAACATATGTCCGCCCATACGTTCGCTTTTCCGGTTTCGAATCTCAGCGTGGTCGATTTGCCAGAAGACGTCCTGATATTATCGGGGCGATCTCAGCGTGCAGCACCTTTGTAAAGTGCCTGAAAAGCAAGTCTTGCTTGGAAATTTGGTCTACCCAATGCTTTGTTAGCAGGAAATCATCGTTTGAGCACGCTGGCCCTGTTTAGATTGTTGCTCACGCTAGATAACACGCTTCTTTTCCAGAAACTATAAATAAGGTCTGCTCAGCATTGTTGCAGTATAAACCATAGGTGGGCTCTGTGGGTGTTGAACAAACATAAATGTGCCTGAGCAAGCGTCTTCAATAGAGATTGGTTAGCTGCCCTATTTGACGAGTATCCTTGAATGCGAGTGGCCATCTATTATTTATATAACGAATCGAACTTGTGTCATATACGGATAGATTACTATAAACAATGTCAATTTTTACGTTAAGGTACGTTTCGTGAGCATATATATCGTTCCTGTAAGATCGTCGAAGATTTGTTGTTTAGAAACAGTAATTTCGAATTTGTTAACCAGACGCTTTTTCTGTAGCTGAGTGGTAGAGCAAGTTAGATGAAGTGACGGTTCCGTAAAAGACATAGGTTCGGAGAACGCATATTTTCTACGAAATTTCGCGAACATTAATTAATACTGTTTATTTAAAAAAAAAAAAAAAAAAACAGAATATTTACTTTAGTAAATTGTATCTATTAAATGACGTATAAGCAGAAAATATATTAAATAATTGTCGTAATTAATCCATTTCACACACGCACATATATATATAATTATTTTTAATTTCAAACTATTAGTTTATATTTAATATTTCCATTAAGCAAAATACTTCGCTGAATTTTAAAACTAATTTAAATTGACTGGAAGTAGTTTTTTTAATCGATAAAAATCGCTGATTTTAGTGCTATATTTTGACAAACCAGTACAAATTAATACAGAAATTGAAAACTTTATAAATTATTTAAATTAAGAATTTTTAAAAATGAAAACAATTCTTGTAAAAATTTATTATTCATCGTAAAACTTTTTTGCTTAAGACAATAGTGTCCATAATATATTTTCATAAAAACAATCAAAAGCTTTTCTAATGAAATAATATCTTAGTTTTTTGTGGTCTTTTTTACGATTCAGAACAGATTTTCAGTAACTAGGGTGTCCTGTTTTTCAAAAAAAAAAAAAGAAAAATTGATAATTTAAATTTTCCAAGGAATTCTGCGTATAAATAATTTAAACATGAAACGGTACAAAAATTAATTTCTCGAAATTTTGCAAAGTTAATTGTGTCTGTCGGGGTAACAGATGGAAAAATGTTTTTACCAAGATTTTTTTTTTTTTTTTTTAAAAATGTATTTCTAAAAAAATTTCAAATTTGTGAATAAATCCTTAAACTTTCATTAAAATCCGATAATTATTTTATTTTTGTAAGAATTTCCAAATCAATGCGTTTTTCACCGCAAAAAAAAAAAAAAAAAAAAAAGACGTTAAAATTTCCTAATCTTTGGTCCCTCGCTGACGCAAGAAAAACAAAATTTTAACCAAAATTCCGAACGTCCTAAAAAAATATAACTTAGTATTTAAAAAATCCTTTGGTCTTTCCTCTTAATAATAACAAAAATTTTGACGTTAATATTTTTTATTAAGTTTAGGGCATTTTTAATGATGCATGCTCATTTTTCGCGAATCTGTGGGGGTACCTATATATATACAGTGTAACCCGGATATAAGAGAGTTGTCGGGACCGGAGAACTCTCTTATATCCGGGTTTCTCTTATATCCGGGTTTGGTCTATTTTGTTTAGGTAAGTGGGGAACACTTTGGGACCAGAGAAAATCTCTCTTATATCCGGGTTTCTCATATATCCGAGTCTCTTATATCCGGGTTACACTGTATATATATATATATATATATATATATATATATATATATATATATATATGTGTGTGTGTGTGTGTGTGTAAGAGTAACCAAAAGGGTAGATAGACTTGCTTCTTCTTCGAAATATAATCGCAGAATATGAATATCTTCACTAGTATAAGACTGATTACAAGGAATTTTGTTGCAAGTCTACTTGAGATTAACACGAACGTGTGGAAAACTTTTAACAGATTATTTGTGAACCATGAATGTCACATTCTAGTAAATGTGGTACAGTCCACTACTCTGCCTCATTCTTTAACTTTAATAAGCCTAAAATATATCCGAATTTTTTCCTATAATTTGCATATTTTAACTCTACGACTGGACTGAATTATGATAAAAAATAACTTTCTCAAAGATGAGAACTCTTATTGCAAACACGAAAAATTCTTTTTATTAACCATCTTTCTAGTTGTAGCAGTTGTAGTAGTAAGTGCGAGAATATGTAGCAAGAGAGTTCTGTTAATGCTTTTCTACTAAGTAAAATAGTCTTATCGATCGGTGCCTATGAGTAACCACACGCATCCCAGTATAGTCATTAATCTTACTGGGTCTTAGTAGGAAGAAAACTAGGTTTAGTGTGTGACTAATAGTAGTAGTTCTTTTAAGTTGATCAATGTCAAAACTACATTCTAGCATACATCCGTGATGAAACTCTCCATCCCCTCACAAATCACGTCATTTTTTTTTAACATCTACAAATAAATATTTCAAAAATTTTAATTTTGGGAAACGCACTCACGATCGCTGGCCAAATCATTTTTTTTTCATTCAGGCTATATGACTTCTACGTCTATAGAATATTTTGTATTTACAAGGGTTGGGATACACTATAATCAAGCAGATGCGGAAATTTAAATATCTGGAAAGTGTTCTGACAGAGGACGGAAAGTGCAACGCTGAGATCCAAAGACGCATTAGGATGATCAAAGACACATTCTAAAAGCTAAGCAGAATATTACGAGACAGGGGAGTTTCACTGGTAACAAAGAAAAGAATACTGAACAGCTATGTAATATTGTCCTCCTTTACGGTAGAGAAGGTTGGGCGGTCTCCTCAAGGATGAAGAAGAGACTCGAGGCAACAGAGGTGTGGTTCTACAGAAGGATGCTAAGGATACCATAGACCGAACATGTGAACAACGATGAATTTTTGGAGAAGATACAAACAAAGAGGAAACTCATACTCAACACCAGGAAGCGTCAGCTGAAGTTTCTGGGACACGTACTGAGAAAGGAAGGCTTAGAAAATTTGATACTCACAGGGCGGATAGAGGGAAAGAGGGACAAAGGAAAGCAATGCGTGACATACTTAACAGGCTTAATCAAGTGGATGGAAAACAAGGTCTGGGAGAAATAACAAAAAGACAAAACTTACTGAGAGCTACAAAGGACAGGAGGATGTGGAGAACCATGATCGCCTACGTCCTGAAAGAACGCAACACATAAAAGAAGAAGAAGCGACATACGGCGAGTTTAATCTTAGGTAATAGTGAATATTTATAAAGTTGATATTGCGTAAGATTTTCTTTCTTCTAAGTAGGTTGTCAATGCATTTCGTATGCCTTGCTCTTGGAAATGAACCTCTAACTATATTGTCCACAAGTTCCCTTTTTTATTATTAAACAATTGGAGAGCAGTTTTATTTTATTTATTCATAGCAGTTTGGCACAACTGGGTTTGATAGATGAAGACTTGTTGTGCGTTTGCAATATCTGAAGTTCGTTCATTTTTTTTCAATTATTATAATTTTTTCAATTTATTCATATTTATTAACTTAAGCTTGCTACAGGGGGGAAAAGACAACATAGTTGGACAGATATTACTTTGCGCATTCTTCCAAGTTATGATACTGAAAAATTAATATTCAAAATTTTAGCTTCTGGTATCAGTGAGAAATACATATTTATTTGAATCATGGAGTAAAACTAGTATGGTATAAAGCTACAATAATTGAGCCCTCAGTGAGGATCAAACTCACCGCTCTAGCAGATTGCTGTTCGAAATCAACTTACTAAGTACTATCGTCTGGTAGAAAACATTTCATTTAAATTTTTAAATTACCTTAATCTGGAACATGACGTTAGTTATTATCGAACTCATACCCGCAATAATAGTCTATAATAGAAAATTGTTAAACAAGATTCAGCAGGTGTACTGATTTGGGCTTTTATTGCACTATCTTGGAGTTACAAAAAATGCAACAGTTGCATAATCCATTACATGGATCCTTGCACAACTCTTTTTCAACGAGTTGTTTTTGAGGAAGCACATTGGTCGAAACCTAATAGAGATCTTACTTAAGCTATCTCTATCACAGCGTCAAAGCCATGTACAGTTTTGAATTCAGTTGTTCTTCTCAACTGAATACCAAACTACGGATAGACAGCTCAGTAAGCGCTGCTATTTAACCCATAAAGGCATTCATACCTTGGCCAAGGTTGCACGGAAGTGAATGCAACGAAATCGATGGAAATTCGAACTCGGCACACCGAAGTCTCATTCCGAGATGTTTATCCATTACATCGCCCGCACATCCTTAGAAAGTAATTACGTACCAATTTATTATTAACTTAGATTATACCAGATATAAACTATTATAAATAAAGAATCTATTGAATCCTTAAGTGATAAAAGCTAGAATAATTCTCAGGGAGCATCTCGCTGTGATGAAACGCTTAAGGAAGTAATCTGACAGATTATTAATGCGCAAAGATTTCACTTATAGCCTTGTGCCAGACTAAGTTAAAATAAGTAAGAAAAAATGTAATTAATATGGGGAGGAGGCTTCATTGGTCAGAAACCTATTGATTAATTCGTTTACTTTACAACTTATCAACACTTTGCAGGTTATTCAAAACCAGGAAATATTTTTAGATTATAAGAATTGGGTGGGAGAGGATAATAATGGTTTAGTGATACAAGTCTTACTAATTAATCCATGGCTAGAGGAGAAGATGTGGATTCATATCTTTCCCAAGGCTATTTGCGCGTAAGTGAAAATCCTTGAAGGTGAAATACTTCCCTGGCACGTGGAAAGTGTCAAGCGTATATCCGGTTTTCAAGAACAATCTTCCCACCTCCTTGTACAGACCCATCAGTCTCCTCAGTATCATCTCAAGATTTTTGAGGCCATAATCAATAAGAAAGTCGTCGAGCACCGAGAAAAGAATAAACTCTTCAGCGATAAGCAGTGTGGATTTTGGTTGGCCCGATCCAGCGACGACGTCCTAACTACCATCACTCACAGAATCAGTGAAGCTGTTGATGACAAACACACCTCGACGACCATAGTGTTAGTTATCTCAAAGGCCTTTGACAAGGTGTGTCACAAAGGCTTACTACACAAGCACTCCAGTTATGGAGTCACCGGAAGGGTTTTCTCGATCATAAAATCCTTCCTAACAGGTAGTTATCAATGGCCAGTCTTCCGGAACCCTAGAGGTCAACGTAGGCGTCCCGCAGGGGCCATTGCTTAGACCAACCTTCTTTTTGATCTACATAAATGATTTACCTAAGTATATATTCAGATCATTTGTAAACATTTATGCTGATGATACGTTTATATACCTATACGTTTTACACCGGTAAAACTCTCGCTAGTCAGAGATTGCCGACTAATCTTTCTTCCGATCTCGCGCAAACTACACAATGGGGTAAAAACTGGCTGGTTACATTCAATGCCTAGAAGACCAAGCTAGTTACATTCCATCATTACCGATCTCACCCGGAACTACCACCGATCACGATGAATAGAGGTCCTCTCGGGGAAGCACTGTACCTTGAAAGACTGTTGGCCCTAAAACTTGTACATACGGTCCATTACTAAAGATGCCGGTAAAAATGTACAGTAAGTACCTGCCCCCCCCCTGCAACCCTCTACTTTTACAAGAGCCAGATCAGGCCAAGAATAGAGTACTGTTGTCAAATTTGGACAGGAGCTGCCCAGACCTCTTTTTGATAGAGTTCAAAGGCGTCTCCGGGTCCTTGGGAGTGACGATTTATTCTCCATCCTTCAATCTCTCTCCCACAGATGGGGTGTCGTAAGACTCTCGCTGATCTACTGCTACTTTCATGGAAAGTACTCGGACAAATTAAGTTCCATGGTCCCGCCAAGACAAACCTTCTCAATAAGAACACGCCATGCCTACTTACATAGTAGCAAACCACCCACATTCCCGCCGTATTCCACCGGTGAGAAGAAGGTTCCACATGAGCAACTTCTTCCCACAAATCACTGCCATGTGGAGCCGACTCTCAACTGTGTGTTTCCCCGATCACTATAATTTTAACCTGTTCAAGGATATGGTTAACCGTTTTCTTCCATCCCTTCCATTCACAAATGGCATCTAAAAGTAACCATCTACCTCGAGCGGCCTCGGTCCTTGGAAAGTGTGAAAATCGCTGTAAAAAGCAATAATGTTTTTATCTATCTATCTATCTATCTATCTATCTATCTATCTATCTATCTATCTATCTATCTATCTATGTTTATATCTATCTCTATATATCTCAGTTTCTATCTATCTATCTTTATATCTATCACTATATATCTCAGTTTCTATCTATCTATCTATCTATATATCTATCACTATATATCTCAGTTTCTATCTATCTATCTATCTATCTATCTATCTATCTATCTATATATCTATCACTATATATCTCAGTTTCTATCTATCTATGTTTATATCTATCACTATATATCTCAGTTTCTATCTATCTATCTATCTATCTATCTATTCATCTATCTATCTATCTCTTTTTATATCTATCTCTATATATCTCAGTTTCTATCTATCTATGTTTATATCTATCTCTATATATCTCAGTTTCTATCTATCTATCTATCTATCTATCTATCTATCTATCTATCTATCTCATATCTATATATCTCAGTTTCTATCTATCTATCTATCTATCTATCTATCTATCTATCTATCTATCTCTATATATCTCAGTTTCTATCTATCTATCTATCTATCTATCTATCTATCTATCTATCTATCTATCTATCTATATCCATCCATGTTTATATCTATTTATCACATGCATGTACACATGGAGAAAGAGAGTGAAAGAGAGTCAAAGATAATGGTATGTGTCCATAAAAACGAATTATTTCCATATATTTATGTTCTTCTCGATATATTATTAACAAACGCTTTTTATTAAAGATTTGGGTTAGATAATTAAAACCAAAAATTAAAATATTCACTCTTTAAAACATTATTAATTGATGATTTTCAATACACGAATACATAAATAATTGAAGACATTCATTTTGAAAAAAAATATTAGTTACATTTATCCTTTATTAAAACGACAAAAAATCTATCAATAATAAGAAAGTACCAATATTTCGATGATAACCGTTTAAAAAAATGATTACCATAACATTACAAGATACCAATATGTATATTTTAATTTTAAAAACGTTTGTCTTAAAGTACATATTTTCTATATACTGGAAAGCTCATCCAGATACGATGAATATCCCACTTTAAAAAATGTCCTTGTGCCATATTCTATTCGAGTGGGAGGATGGATAAAAATCCCTACAGTTACTACAACTACTTATAATAAGTTTAACTAGTTGCATTTGCTACCAATTCTTCCACGCTCGGTCTCCTACTATAGTCACTACTACTGCTACTAGTGTCATAGTAAGTTTACTAGCAGCACCACAAGAAGAAGCAAGACGACGCGTACTAATAATACTAATGCCAACTGTTCTTTTATGAACATGTGTATAAATTATATAGTACTCAAAGTTAGTAGCATTATCTCTCGCTAGCCTTATAACTGCTGAAACCATTTTCTCTTTGTAATAAAATAAATAAATACTAAATTTATTTTCCCCGAAACTTCTTTTTTCTTCTTCCTGCGCACACAAATAAAGAAAAGAAGGCATTTTGTTTCCGTTATTTTTTTGTGAATAAAGATATTGACGCCATTACGTTTTTTTTTCAGCCTATTTTTAATGTTGATTTTATTTGCAATTCTGAGGTCGTTGTTGTACGACGTCGTGGATTGGAATTAAAGAGTAAAGCTTATTGTTCTTTATTTCCAACCGACGCGATTTATTTGAAGTTCGTAGAATAACGATCTGAGAATTACAATAAAAATAAATAAAATAAAAAAAGCAAAAGAAAAAGACTCGTTAATGTTAGTGACTGTACCTCATCTAAGAAAGTCTTAAACTATTACAAAAATATTAATGGTAAGGCCGTTTAATTAATAATATTTTAAATATCGTTTCTAAAATTTGTCCCTGTGGATCCATAATCACAAGAGATTGTAATAGTTGTTAACATTAATTTTTATATTATAAAATCAGATGTAGTCAGTTATGTGTCATGCGTGATACACGTTTAGGCGATCAAGTATCTTTCGATATTATTGGTTAGGCCGTTTAATTGATATAATTAATTTTTGTAATAGTTTAAGACTTTCTTAGATGAAGTACAGTCACTAACATTATATATTAACGAGTCTTTTTCTTTCCTTTTTTTTCTTTTGACTGATGAGGCAGATTTTTTCCCGCCATTTCTTTCTACGGTAGACCAGTTGCCATCCAAAGCTACAGAACCCGGTATGATATTTACTGGGGGGGGTGAGTGGGGTAATAAGGGGACTCATACCTTTCCCAAGGGTATTAGCACGTAAGTGAATGTAATGGATTGGTTGGAATTCGAACTCGGCTCTCCGATTCCTCAATCTGACCCGCTATCTATTACTCCTTGATTACCGATTTCAAATCATAAATGGTTTAGATAGGATGCTATGTTTTTCATATAATTTCTCGGACTTATGAGGGTAATATGGTAGTACCCATTTCCTTCACCATCAACATGGGTAAATATTGTACTGGGTTACACAATATCAACAGGAAAAATGTGTGTGTGTGTGTGGGCGGGAATTTATGCCGTCTTGAAAGGAGCACAGACTAACTTCACAGGAATTTGAAACCAATTCGTCACTTACCAATTATGAGAATTGTTAACCGTTAGATCAACTCTGAACCTCCTATATTGAATATCTAGTTACTTTAATATTTATTATAGCGTTGAAGCCTTTATCGTTTTTTTTTAATTTCTTTTCTTCTTTTTAAATTGGTATCACCCCATGCAAGGCTGTAATGACACCAAGACACAAGATTACAGAAGGAGGAAAACTTAGGAACAGAAACATTAATAATGAGCGGGAAGAGAAAAGAGTAAGCAGGAGGACAGTAGGTAATGACTGACATTGCATTTACATTTTAATGCCGCTTTAGCGTGTGTCCTACCGACCAGTTTCTGCTTTAGTGTGCATCCTACCGCCATATTTGTATCGTACATTATTAAGACATTCTTCCCACGTTTTTCTCGATATGTTAAAAGACGTTCAGAAGATTTTAATTTAAAGAATTCAAATATAATTTTTTAGTCAAATTTCTGATTTTCTATTTTCTTTTATTTTAGATTTCACAATACAACAATAAATGACATCCTTCCTTCCGTTTTTGCTTTTCCTCTAACGTCAGATAATGTAGGATACAAATGTGGATGCACTGATCGATAGGAGACACGCTAAAGTGTCGACTAAATTTTTGCAGATTAAAGTTTGCTGGAAAGCATGGAACCGGAAGGGAGGTCCACATGCGAGAAGTGCGAGAAAAGAAACTATTAGCATAGAACTTACGGCTAACTCTAGCCAAATCAACTGTAAATTGATGAGACCTTGCCGTCAGTCTAGTACTGCGCTTAAATTTAGAAAATTTAGATATTATATCAAATTAGCATCCGAACAATTATTACGAAACTGTTTATAGAAACGGCACAGAGTTCAACCTTACGGCGATGGGAAAGTAACTGAAGCAGATTCACCAGATCAGGACCAATAATATTGCTGATTCTTCTTTGGATTTTATCAAGGATCTCAAGGTAAATAGCAGGGACACTGCACAATATGTGGCAGCAATATTTTAAGTATGGATGAATGGTAGACTTATAGATATGCATGATAGATTCTGGAGAGAAAAATCGTCTCATACGGCACTGTGACCCAACTTTTCAAGAGCCACTCAAGGAAGCGTCTTACTAAATGAGATTGTTTAAAAGCCTACAAAGAGGGTTTATTAATTTTAGAAATAAAGTACACACTGGTTGCTTCTTTTGGTTGGAGGAGTTTTCTTTCACGGATAACCTACCTAAATATTAATTACTGATTTCGCCTAATTATGGACATTAAAGAGAGACTTTTTTTTCTCTCCCGTAACCTCACCTCATATTTTTCAGAGGCAGCATGTCTTCATTCAAGCTTGTTTTATTGAATGATATAGAAATATTATGTCTATTTATTTTTATAATAATCCTTTCGAGATTTCTAATTAGCCAAGGAGGGCGCCCTAGCATTTGTTAACCCAAGTACTTTCGATCTCCTCCAAGGTCATCGTCAGGGGTGAATTGCGAAGCGTCCACTCCCAACATATATATATATATATATATATATATATATATATATATGTGTGTGTGCATTGCTTCAAACGTTAATTTTAGTGTATAGTCGTATTTGAGTAGATGTTTCGTGTCTTTTAAACAGTATATACAATGTGCGGCAGAAATACCTCCCACATATACCTTCCAGAAATGCCTCCTTCATAATGGCAGGACATTAGCCAGATGAAAGCACCATTGCCGTTACATTATCTTGACATTATGTGGGAGGTATTTCTGCTGCAGCCTGTATTTCGTCTTTCGCTTACAGGCCGGTGCACTCGAGAAAACATATACGATCTAAATAATAAAAATATGTCGGATTAAAAAAATATGAAGAAACTTATCTCTCTCTCTCTCTCTCTCTCTATCTATCTATCTATCTATCTATATATATATATATATATATATATATATATATAATAACAGGTGTGTGTAGCCCAAATTTCTGGTTATATAATGTGCACCAACAAAGGGGAACTGAAAAGTTTTCAATCCTACCAACCAAAGAATTACATAGAATCAACTCTGATGTTTCGTCAGATTTTGGGAAATGGGTCAGAATAAAAACTTTTTAGCACCCCCTCTTATAATTTAGTAAGGGATATTTAAGAAAGAAACTAATAGTATTTAGCTGATCCTTTATTCATACTTACATACTGTTACACACACACACACACACACACACACACACACACACACATATCCAAGTATAGGATTGTTGTATACGGAATAGATTCCAATAACCAACAAATACTATTCTTAAAAGAGTGCTCAATACAGAGTAGAGAATATATAATATGATTCTATATTCAACATCATCACTTGATAAGACACCAGAAGTGTTGAAAAAATGGCTATTTTTGTAGTGATTTTATAACATATTTATATTATAATTTTCAAATAAATAATATATATATATATATATATATATATATATATATATATATATATATATATATATATATATATATATATATATAATCTTTGTTTTGATTTATAATTAGATATATTTAAGTTTAGGGTTATCGACGAACTATCATTTCAAACATGGATGTTTATATGTTAGTATAGTATTAGTAACCCAAAGATCGGTATATACGAGGCAGGTAATTTGGGGAGGAGTTTATTTCTTCTTTTGTAGATTTTATTTTCTCTGGCGCGAGATATTGTATTAAATCGATATCGTTGGTGGTCCTTTAAAAATGTCCATTGTTCTTCATGCACTTTTATAAAAAAAAAAAAAGAAAATATGCTCTTTCAATATTTGCTTTTCATTTTATCATTTTCTTTGGTTGGGCTGTTCAGGTTCCTGCTGTGATGAGTGAACAGAAAAGTAAACATTTGTGATTCGGATAATACAGCATGAACCAAAGAAAAAAATTGATACAGTTTATTTAATTGTTGTAATTTTTGTTAAGTTATTTGAAACAAAAGCAAAGGATAGAAATTTACTAGCTTAACACAGAACAAAAAAAAAACACAAATGTTAGATGCGGTATTAAAACTAATAAAATTATTTATTTATGTTAATTAATTTTTTTTCATCATACAGTATATTTAAAATTTCTTGTTGTTTTGTGGGGTACCTTGTATGATCACTCATAAAAAAGAAAGAAAATTTAAAGTCCTTTCAGAAAAGAAAAGAACAAATACGACACCCTCTTGATGACCGACACAGAAAGAAAATTACCGAGGTAGTAAAGGAAAGCGAGAAGAAAGGACTAACCATCAATTGTAAATCCATAGAATTTATTATTGTCAACAAAAGAAAAAGTCTAAGATTTGAATTACAAATTAGAGAATTTTAAATATCTGGGAAGTATTTAAACAGAGATTAGAAATGTGACACCGAAATCCAAACACACATTGCAATAGCGAAAAATGACTTCCAAAAGCTAAGTAAAGTACCAAGAAATAGGACATTTTTGTTAGAAAACAAAGAAAAGTGCTGAATTGCTATCTGATAACAATAATCTTTTATGGCAGTGAATGTTAGACAGTCTCCTCAGAGATGAAGAGGAAACTGGAGGCAAAAGAAATGTGATTCTACAGAAGGATACTGAGAATTCCATGGATGGAGCAAGTAAGGAACGATGAAGTTTTAAAGAAAACGGTAACAAAAAGAACACTTAGAATCAGAAAGAGACAGCTGACATTTCGTGGATACATAAGAAGGAAGGAGGGCTTGGAAAACTTAACTCACACAGGGCATATCGAGGACGAGAGAGAGAGAGAGAGAGAGAGAGAGAGAGAGAGAGAGAGAGAAGGAAAGGCAACGAGATAACTAACTGACGAGGGAAAATTGGCAAAGAGAGAAACGATGCGCTAAGAGCTATGAGAAATAGGAAATTGTGGAGAGTCATGATCTCCCACGCCCTGAAGGGAAACGTCACATAGAAGAATAAAAGTACACGTTATTCATATGAGAAAGTACTGAATGGAATGTTGACGTCTAGGGTATTGGAAATATTAAAATATGATAATAATGATAGTTATAAGACGGTAATAATGCCACCAGCGCCACCTACTATCACCTGTAGAGCTAATGGTAGCAATAAAAACAAGAGTAATGGCGAATGTGACGATGATATTAGTATTCTGAGAAAAAAGGGTAATGCTCTAATAAATAGCAATATCACTTACCCCCCAAAAAAAAAAAGGAAAAATGGGAATAAATAAGTATGTGACTTCAATCTGTCGCCAAGCTCGGTATTGGGTGTAATTTTTAAAACTGTCTTAAGTAGCAATAGGAGAGTGATTTAAAAAGTGCTTGATCACTAGCTCTTCTTCAGCTATTGTGGGATGCTAGAGATGGGATATTTTTATGAAGATATCTGGTGATGGAATGGGTTCATGCCTTTCGCAAGAGCATTAAGGATAAGTAAATACAAGCAGGCTAAGTGCGTCGATACTATTTTTATAACTATATTCATTACCTCACACCTTACACACATACACACACACACTTAATTACTATAACTAATAATGTTAATTAATATCATTATTATTATTATAATAAATAAAAATGTAAAAAAAAATATATACATATAACTTTGGAATTTATGCAAACTGAATGTATATATTTGCTATTTTTCTTTCCCCTACGTCTCGTAAGAAATTAAAGAAAAAATCTATACAATTATTATTATCATTTTTGATTTTTGTTTAGTACAGTCCCTTACCGGGTCATGAGATGTAGAACAAAGGAAAGTAATACATGCTAATTCTTTTTCTTTTTACCTGACTAACGTAAAAACTGTATAAAAGGGAACCAAGAGGTGAACCCGTAGGTCAGCCGAGGGTTCACCACTCGGTCCGACACTTTATATATGAATCACATAAAAAAATCAAATTGCACTAAACGAACGACATACGTTCGATATATCGATGACATCGTAAGAAAAAAACTTTGAAATATATTAGAATAACGAAATGAAGGTCTTATACCTGCCAATCTATCAATACATCTCTCACATGTGGGTATGTCATTGTGTGGTTGGCTAGACTGAGTGTATTTCCTACATGTGAGAAGGGTCATGGTTCGAGTTCCGGTAAAGCCGGTCATCATCACAAGATTAGAACGGCAATAGTATTCTACTCCGCCCACTCTAATTTTACTGTCATTGTGTTCTAGGTCATGCTAAAATATTAGTTAATATTAATATCTTATGTGTTTCTTTGAATATCTAGGCGTATTTTAAGTCGAATTGGGGTATGCATATATCTGTCTTATATCTATGAGGGCGTGCTGAAAGACCGTCGACCCAACCTAGTCGAAAAAAATCTGACTCGAATTTATTTTGGAATACTTTCTTGGTTATGTAGAGAATTTTTCAACACGCCCACCCCGTGTCTATATCAAACAACTGTTCTATTCCCGACATTAAACACTGCTATTCTACTGATAAAATAACTTTTATATATATATATATATATATATATATATATATATATATATATATATATATATATATATAGATATAGATGAATTTGAATAAGTTTTATTAAATGCAACTGACAATACCAGTGAAAAAGCATAAGTTTTCATTTGATTATCGGAAATTTTGAATAGGATATACAACTTAAATAATTAAAAAAAATATTTTTATATACAAGGTTACTTAAGGATTAAGGATATACTCTTCCAAAAGGTTTTACTAAATAACCAAACACCAGAATTTTTAGCTATTATTATATATATATATATATATATATATATATATATATATATATATATATATATATATATACACACATACATATATATACACACACACACGGATATATATATTTGTGCCCACACACACACACACACACACACACACATATATATATATATATATATATATATCCACACACACATATATATGCATACACACATATATGCACACACATACACAGTTATATATCCACACATGAACATACACACACACACGTATATGTATGTGTGTTTATGTACAATCCTAAATCACAGAAATTGATAGTGGTTTGCAGAAAGTCAAATTTTGAATCTAATACATTTTTCTAAATAACATGTTCCTTCACGACGTACGCAGTCATATCTCTCCACAGCCTCCTTTAATATATATGGATGGCTCTCTCTCTCTTTAAGTCAAAGATAGACATTTTTCCGTTTGTCTCTTTACGGTTTGGAATTGAATTTTAATTCTCCTAGGCTGACTACCACCAAATTCCAAAAATCCTAGTCTACTTTGCTATTTAAACTATAGCTGTGAATAGAATAGATAGATTCTTTCCTTTCTCAAGGGTATTAGTACGTAGTAAACGCAACTGACTAGGTCTGATCTTGAACTCGACTTGCAGGTATCATTTTCTACTCAGATAACCGTTACGTTAACAGCAAATAATATTTGCTCCATGTAGACTCCCTTGTGGGGTATTGGGCAACAGCCTCACCACACAAGATGTGGCTGTTGAGGTTTCCATAGCAAGTTGGGTTGATAATTTTCATAATGTTGATGAGTTGATAATTCTATAACCAACAGGTTTTGAACGCAGGGTCCTAGACTGGTTGCCAAGCAAAGCTAGAGAATC
>CAHIKZ030000022.1:510000-512500 GCA_903632075.3 Acanthosepion pharaonis
GGTATCCAACATATATCTATATATAATATTATAGCTGCGTAACATGCACCTGTTACTGGGCAAATAATATGTAGAGTAATGTGTAATATTTTCTGTGTAAATAATTTAGTCATTCATAATCATATATATTTAATTCTGAGGTAACAACGAGCGAGTAAAACGGCGGTGTTTAGGTGTTGGCCTAGCACCAGTATCCACCACCCCAGGCGTACACAAGCTCAAACACCCAGTGCTTTTTGGGAGAGTTTTGTTCGTAACAATGTGCACTGTATATGGCGGGAAAGGCAAAATATCAACATACGTTAGCAGAAAACTGAAAGAAAATAATTATGAACTAAACGTAATGAATAGCATATCAAACAAAGTATATAGCTGAATACGTACAAGGACACATAACAAAAATGATATACGTAATACACACATAAATATAAAAGGAGCTCGGTAACTTAATTCTTCTCTTAAATATGAAGAAAGGGATATGCAGGGTCGGTGCGTATTACCCCAGAATCGCCCGATCGGGGGAGAGGCAAGCCTGACTGGGGTCCCAGAGCGGTGCTTTTGTAACGTTCACTATCTTACCAACATTTTCTTTTTTCTACCTACATTCATATACGTTACTAATGAAACTAAATACAACTGACTATTAAGGAATGAAAAACCTTTTACTGGATTTTGACATAATTCCCGGGGAGGGGATATTTATTTTGTTCAAATCTGTTAATTTATTTTCTTCATGTTAAATCACGAAAAAAAAACACTGTATAAAATTCATTAATTTTTATCCTTAATGTTGCATGTATGATCCAACTTTTTAACAAGAAAAAAATTCAAGTTGATGTTAAAAATTACCGCAAAACATTGTTCTTTTCTTTAAGAGGGAATAATTTATTAAGGCATGTCCCTGATTTGTATTTATTTACATACAATGTATTTATTTTCAATTATCCGAGTTGAATAGTTCACCTATATTACATACGATTCATTATTGTAGATAATTAGGCTACAATAGAATTTGTATTTTATATGAATACAACCTTATGAAAATTAAGATGCAATAGAGTGGGTTCGGGGAAGGCTGTATCATAGATTGAGGCATACGATACGTTTGCATCGGCCCTGGGTACATGTATATACATATTGGAGTTTTTATTACTTAAAAGTTATTTTTAGTGGATATCCGTATTGGAGTAGACGATCCGTTTATTTATTTTCGGCTACCGGCCTGAATAATCGAGAAAACTTACTAAAAGAAAAAAATATATGGAAATCCTATATTTTTCTTTAATAAGATTTCTCGAATATAAGTAGAGCGTCTACTCAAATATGGGTATCCACTAAAAATAACGCTTAAGTAAAAAAATCTATTAGGAAAATGTTTATTTGTGACGTGCTTCCTCAATGTATATCGTTATCTCATAATATATATACATAATATATATATATATATATATACATACATATATACATACATACATGCATATATATATATATATATATATATATATATATATATATATATATACATACATACATACATATATATATATATATATATATATACATACATACATACATACATATATATATATATATATATTTATACACACACACACACACATATATATATATATATATATATATATATATATATATATATATATATATATATATATCACAGTTGAATTGAATACTATTATACATCCTACAAATACGCACATATATATGTTTTTTGTTCCTCACCGTTTGGTACTACGCAGTTTCATGCATGATAAATAATAGCTCTCTTGTTATATATCAAGCACTGTTTTATTACCACCAGCCCCCACTGTGTGCTACACACACACACACACACATATATATATGTATATATATATATATGTATGTATGTATGTATGGAAAGAGAGAGAGGGTGAGAGAGACAGAGGGGGTGCAATTAATCAACAGTCCAGATATTTATTATTAAAATAATAATAATGGTTAACAACAATAAAATATTATGGTAAACAATAGTAAATTAATTGCCGATACTGTTTGAACTGCACGACACATGCTTCAATGCTTTGCTTTTTTATTATAAATAACTGTATAGGGATTTTTGCCACCCTCTCTCTCTCTCATATATATATATATATATATATATATATATATATATATATATATGAGGGGGCGCAAATGAATTTACCGTATATACACATAAATTTCCATACAAATGCTTATTCGGATACATATATACGGGAAATATATGTAACATTTTTTACAAAGATGTTCACTCTGTACAAGACCAAAGAGCCTCTCGAGATAGAGGGTTACAGATTAAGAAGCACAGTTTAAGGGGATATGAGAGGAAATAACTGTTGACCCTAAAATTGAACAGGTTAAGATAATAGTTTCTCTCTATCTCATTTATATGTATATATGTCATACAATAAGCGCATACACTCATATATACATACATACATACATACATACATAGTGATTTTCTAAGCCCGGCTTAGATATG
>CAHIKZ030000022.1:517500-575000 GCA_903632075.3 Acanthosepion pharaonis
ACTGACAATATATTTCTGTATTTCGGAAAGCAAAAATACATCTACCTTTTCAGAAAGTTACATATAATTTACAATTACGCAACCAAAATTCTTTAAAATGAATTATAGACTAGTCAAAAGCACTTTAAACAAAAAGTGTTTGAAAATTTCTTCTCTCTCTGCATCCAAAAATAGAAATCTCTTGTCCGCATAAAATACATTCAAACTTCACAGAAATACCTTGTCATACATTTTTAATGAAAAGTATACACACGCACAAATATATATATATATATATATATATATGTAAGCAAATATATGGATATAAATCCGACAGTATGAAGAAAAATATATACGGAAAAAACAAACAAAAAGTTTTATATACAATTATGCTGTTTTAATGTTAATATGTCAACGTCGGACGTTTCGGTCTAATAAACCATCTTCAGGAATATTCATAAATTATAACATTATCAATACAAACAAACGCAAAGACGATGTACATAAGAACAAGACTTATCAAACAGATAACTGAAAGTTTTATAAGATAAGTCTGTTTGGATTCTTGTTCTTATGTACATCGTCTTTTTGTTGCATTGATAATGTTATATATATATATATATATATATATATATATATATATATATATATATATATATATATATATATATATATACTGTTTCTTGTTGCTATAAACATTTATACCTACATGTGTTTGAGATGATAAATCTGTTTTTGTAAACTTGAAATTCATGACCGATGTGTAAATTAAAGATAATAAAGACTTTCTAACACTAAGCCGGTAGATATTTATTTAATTCTTTTTGAAAAATGGATGTCTACTCAAAACACGTATATTCATTAGATATAACGTGTATAGTAATAAGATATATGACAGAGATGATACATGTACCCCTCCGTGGCATCTCACGTTCACATATGTGTGATTTTAAAAGAAAGCGTAAAAAAACTATTAATTCTACTCATGGTTTAAAATATTTTATCTAAAGCCAGCAAATATTTTTAGATTCTAAGAATTTCTTTTTCGGAGATAATAATGTTTTGCCATACAAATCTTACTAATTAACCCTTAGCTAGGGGGAGAAAAGGTTGATTCATAACTTTCCTAAGGTTATTTGTGCGTAAATGAATATAGTAACCAAACTGGATTTGGAATTCGGCTTGCCGATTAACAATTCCGAGCCATTATACATTACACCACCCACACACCCAAGTTTATAACACCTGACATTCCCAAGCGGTCGCCCATTTAGGTACTGACCAGGTTCGACGTTAACTTAACTTCGGTGATCGTACGGGAACCGATATTTCAACGTAATATGGCAGTAGGCATAAATAAATAAATTAAAAATTATAAAAATATATGATTATCAGCAATAATACAATATTTAGTTGGTGGAAGTTCATAGATAGTTATAAACAATTTCCATATTTGATCAAATTTCTTCAAGCGTCGGAGGAGAGTTGAAAATTTTAAGAACCATTTCCCAAATGACCAAACATGAGAATGTATTTTTTTTAAATCCTTTCTTCGTTGGGCTGAGATCTTTTCATCACTCCCTCATATGTACGGAATTCGTTTCATATGATTCAGTTCACATACAGCTCCATAGAATCACACTCAACACGTATATACCATACGCAAATTTATATTTATGTGTACGCACATATTACTTTGCGTTGTTTTTCTATCGATATATATATATATATATATATATATATATATATATATATATATATATATATGTATGTATGTATGTATATATATATATATATATATGTGTGTGTGTATATATGGGGCATCAAAGCATGTCTTCGTAAATATACTGATGCGTGTATATACTTAAACACATACATTCTTGTGTAGCAGATTATTGAATCTAAGTTCAGGTGCGCGTGAAATTGCATATGTCCACTTAATTGGAACCGATCCAGGCTTTTTCTTTTGAAAGTGACCAGCTAAGAAAAGAGAAAGATTAGCTTAATCTTACGTTTAATCAGTATTGCTTGGTCATCGAAGAAATGAAAGAAGAAACAAGCAAGAAGTCGGAGGCAGTTGGTCATTGTTTTCCCCTAACCGACTCAAATACACACTCCCATTAAAACCTAACTAAAACAATAGTCCACTCGTATTACAAACAAGCTTCTATTGCTGGGGTGACTAGCGTTTGATGAAAACTTAACTTTCATTAGTTTTCTAGTTAAAACACCTATGTAAATCTCGTTAGCTTGCTAGATAGATTGCCAAAGAGATTGTCAAAAAGGATAAAACAGTCAAATAGTCACTGAGAATCTGTTTACACAAGAGAATCACCTATATAACTACACACATACGTGTGTATATATATATATATATATATATATATGTATATGTGCGTGTGTATATATATGTGTGTGTTTTTATGTGTATATATATATATATGTATATATATATGTGTGTGTGTGTGTGTGTATATATATGTGTGAATATATACGTGTATATATGTGTGTGTGTGTGTGTGCGTCTGTGTGTGTGTGTGTGCGTGTATATATATATCATTCATCCTTCGAAATTTTAGGATATAAAAGATCATTAGAATTTCCAAGCCATAATTTTAGAAAATTAAGATCCGGTTAGCAAGTGATTTTATCTTTCCATGTCTGTGTATATTGTGTATAATTTCTTACATTTGGAAGAGTGTTCAATGTAGGAGAGTGTGTGTACATAGAAATCAATATTGTATGATGAATAAAATAAGTAAAAATGAAGCGCAATGTGTAAGTAATTATACATACATACATATATATATATATATATATATATATATATATATAGATAGATAGATAAATAGATAGATAGATAGATAGATAGATAGATATAGAATTTTATGATGGATAAACTGAAAATGAAATATATATATATATATATATATATGAGTGTGTATATATATATATATATATATATATATGTGTGTGTGTGTGTGTGTGTGTGTGTGTGTGTGTGTGTGTGTGTGTGTGTGTATATATCAACGAATCGAGTCCATTACATTCACTTACGTGCTAAAGTGTGAATCCTCTTCTCTCTCCAGGTGTGGGTAAATAGCAGGACAGACTGGGTTCTATAGCCTTGGATGGCAACTGGTCTAGGAGAAGGACAACTCTGAATTCAAAACCTGAGCGGGGGGTTGTTTGGGGACCTTGTGGTACGTAGTGCACCAGGTCTCTGTATTCAACCCTTCAAAAGTGTGGATGGTCCTGCACGAAACCTTCACCACTATAATAAAATCTAATGTGCTGTTGTCGAGCTGTCGGTTTCCTGGGAACTGATCTGCTTGACCCTCATACGTCGAATTCGACGGGAGAGTCGAGTATATACCAACGTGAACATGAGAAAGAAACTAATACGATTCAGAGATTTGTAAACTATAGTATTACTAAAAATAGTCAGAATACCTAAAAAATAGTTATCTTTGACAACTTTAAGTTTTTTTATTGACTTATTTTTTTTCTTCGGATTTTGCAGGTCATTTAACGCCAGAAAATCCTTTTTTTAGATTGTAAGATTTTGTGGTTAAATTCTTACTATATGATCCTTATCGGGGTCGGGGGAAGAGTTGGATTCATACCTTTCCCAAGGGTATTTTGCCCATAAGTTAATATAACGAATCTAACTGGGATTTGAACTCGACTCACCGATTAACAATCCATTACCCATTACACCACCCGTATATCCACGCTTACAGCATCTGATATTCTCAAGCAGTCAAACATTTAGGTATTGACCAGAAACGTTCAGTTGATATTTCTACTCAAAATATATGCATAATTATGCTGTCCCATTTTCTCCTTTGAAAATAACTACTTTGCAATGGCAGTAATTATTCATAGAATAAACGAACCGCGTTACGCACACTTCACCTCAAATATAAAAAAAAAAATAGGTTAGTACTTTCAGTGAAGAGGATTTGACATTTAGAATGGTATTTACCCTGATCTACCCACTGAGAAGGGATATGACACAATTTTGGGTTTATCGTTTTGGTTTGGTTTATTTTGTTTAACGGCATATCAACCTCAATGGGTTATTTAATGCCGACAAGATTTTTAGGATAGATTCGTACGAATAGAGTATGTATTCTTTGGTTTAGATTGGTTTGGTTAATTTTGTTTTATAGCATATCAACCTTTTCTTGCAGGTAATATTTTGTTTTTTCAAAAATATGTTTCTGGTGATATATTTCCTTCAAAATTGTATTGCTGGTAATAATTGTTTCAAAAAAGTATTGCTGGTAATAGTTAACTATTTTCCCATAGCTGGGACCCTAACAGGTGCTATCACCCCGGGTCAGGGTGGACCTGGGAACACCAGCAAGAAGTGGTTCCACGCTCCTCAAAACCTCCTGATCGGAGGCCTTGCTGCTGGACGTAGTTTAACGTCTTACCCAGGACGGGGTTTATCGTACACCTGAGCCAAGGACAAAAATTACCCAGATATCGCAACCAACTCCCCACTGTTTACTGCAATTGGGGAGATGCCGCCTCGGACACCTGTTCCCCGCGACCGGGAACACGGCAGTATTTATTTCCCTCAGTTGCGTCTCTGTCCGTAAAAGTAACTTTCTTCCTGAATTTGCGCTTCTATATTAAAAGTTTGAAAAACATTTCTATTGCAAAATTATTTACAATATTTTTCTACAGTAGAATAGTAATCAATGCATTTACACACACAAAACTTGTGGGCTCATTGGGAATAGATTCTTTATGTTTGTCAGCAAAAGGGATAATCCAAGATGGAAATTACAAATTGGAGATGATAAAATGAAACAATTTAAATCTCTGGGACACTGCAACCCGAAAGCGCATTAGGATATTGAAAGCTAAGCAAAGAATTAAGTATTTCCAAAGCTAAGCAAAGTATTAAGAAACAGGAAATTTTCGTTAGAACCAAAGAAAAGAGTACTGAACTGTTACATAATATCAGTCCTTCCATAAGGCAATGAATACCGGATAATCTCTTCACAGATGACGAAGAGAATTGAAGCAACAGAAATGCAGTTCTACAGAAGGATGTTGAGCATACTATTGACTGAACACGTGAGCAACGACGAAGTTGTAGAGAAAATGGAAACAAAAAGGAGACTTATACATAACATCAGGAAGAAACAGTCTAAATTTCTAGAGAACATAAGGAAGAAAGAAGGCTTGGAAAATTAGATGCTCACAGGACAGATTGAAGGCAAGAGGAACAGTAGAAAACAACTTATAGGTTATTTAACGAGCTTGAGTAAATGGATGGTGGAACAGGATTTAGGTGTGATAGCAAAGAGTCAAAATTTGCTAAGAGCTACAAAAAAGAGAAGTTGTGGAGAGTCATGATCATCAACGTCCTGAATGGGCATGGCACACAGAAGAAGTAGTAGTATTCAGGAAACCATCACAAGCACCGTTTGCTTGTGCAATTCATCACCAAGACAACGTTGTTTAAAAGGCCTACGTAAAATTTCGAAGATAAAAAATCAGTTCCACATCAAGTTAATGAGGAATGAGCATTTAATTACTTGTTTTTCTCTTCTGGACGAGAAGAATTTAAAATATGAAAATCATAGGCAGATCCACGTGTGTCTTCAACATCTCAATGCTAATAGATTCTACTAAGAAGAAAAAAGTTCGGTGTTGTATACAGTAAACACTGCAACCAAAAATGATTATTTTTTTCAAATTTGTTTTTCATATTACTATAGATAAAACATTCAAAATCACGAATATCATTTTTTATTTTGTTTTATTAAATTCTTTAAAACTTAATGGGAGGAATCCAGTTCGCTATGTAAATTATTTGCAAATTGATCTACGGAAGCCAAAACAAATATACACATAAAACATGATTTCTTGAAATATAAAAAAAAAATAAAATAAAAGTAAAATGAATAAAAAAAATTGAAATTCATAATCTATATTTTTTTCATATATTCTTGTCAAGTAAGCACTCCATTTTACTAAGTAAAAAAAATAAAAAAATTAAATCATGTCATATGAGTATATTTGTTTTGGCTTACGTCGGGAGATCGATTTGCAGTTAATTTACATAGGTAGACAACTGATTAACTTTTTTTTTGTTTGGACTTGAATAGAGGGGGATCGATTTACAATGAATTTATACAGAAAACTGGATCCCCTATTAACTTATAAAATTTAATAATTCTTTTTTAAATATTCGTGATTTGCATTACTTAGTCTAATTTTGAAAAAAATGTTCAATTCTGCTAGGGGCGCCTTTTGTACATCTTCACAAAAAATACTTCTGTGGAAGATTCAAAGAGAATTTGTGATGAATCAATGGAATATGAAAAGAAAAGAAAACTTACCTGATAATACTACAGTATACAACTGGCTCGTTTAAATACAGAATTTACCGCGGAAGGATGTAGATAGATGACATCACAATTATCACATTCAAGCTGCAAGTGGAAAAAAAATAAATAAATAAAGATTTGAGATCTAAGTCGGATGTGAAGTCTTTCTACATGTGACATCTTCAGACAGTCTCTTGTTTCGTCTCAAGCAACAATTTTGTCAATTCTTTTTGGTTGATTTTGCGATATTTTCAACCATTTAATATGGAATTTTGACTGAATATGGATTGGGACGCCCAGTAAAGATAGAATTCGATGCTTAGTCGGAATGATCAACCTGTCAAGCCTCGCGAAATATTAACTCAGGCTGACGCGCCCTCCTCGTCTGGTCAGCAGTACCACAAAAGACCAAAGTATCGAATCTTTTATGTACCGTGCCCATTCAGGACGTAGGCGATCATTTCCTTCCACATCTTCCTGTCCCTTGTAGCTCTTATTAAGTTTTCTATTTTTGTTGTTTCTCCCAGAACTGTTCTACGATCCATTTACTAAAGCCTAACAAATGTGTTACACGTTGTTATCCCCTGTTCCTCTTTCCCTCAATCTGTCCTGTGAATATCAATTTTCCAAGCCCTCTTTTCTCATTGCGTGCCCCCATAAATTTATATTGCCTCTTCCTGATGTTAAGTATAAGTTTTCTTTTTGTTTACATTTTCTCTAAAACTTCATCATTTGTCACATGTTCGGTACATGTTATCCTCAGCGTCTTTTTGTAGAACGACATTTTTGTTGCTTCAAGTCCCTTCTTGAAATTTGAGGAGATGGTCCAGCCATATAGGAGGACAGATATCATGTAACAGTTTAATAAGAAAAATTCACTGAATCCAAACTAAAATCCTCCTCTGATCATAGAATACACGGTTTAACTGAAAGTTAGCGTTAGGCTATAAGGACGTCTTGGCTCACTGAATAAAGATGTTACGAATTTATAGGAATATATGATTTTGTAGAAAATGCCGTAAAATTTACATTAGTTTAATAAGTAATTGAGTGCTCCTGAGAAATATTTAACCCATTGACTGCAGATGACGGGATTTTCTTTTATTTTACTTCGATGCGTCTACTGCGAAATGCGGAAATTTCTGCCACAGTTAAAGGGCTAAGTTTGCAAATACTAACAACGATGTGGATGTCAATAGTGATAATAATATGAATACTAGTGGTATACTTAAGACTGTAATAACTATTTCTTATTAAGAAGTGTGTTGCTAGCATTACTTTTCATTCCATGATAGTAGTAAAAGCATTAACAATTATCATTTAGAGCCATTAATCGACACAACCGTACACCACGTCATTTTTAAAAAACGATCTCGCCACAAGCAAGGCAATAAAGTCACTAAGACGCACGAGGGGGCGTTACTGAGTGTGAGAGAAAATGAAAATAAACACTATAGGGAATGAGAACAATAAAAGAACAGGAATCAAGAAGACAGAAGTATAACGATTGACATTGCATTTAATTTTTTTAAGATCAATGTTGATTAGAAAGGAAGAAGAGAGTTCCACACGCGAGAAGTGCGAGAGAAGAATGTTAGCATAGAATTAACGATTATATCTGGCCATTTTAACTGTTAAACGGCGAGACCTTGCCGTCAATCTAATACTGATTAAGAACCAATAAAAATCTGACAACTGAAGTTGTAATGCAAAATGGTGGTAATAAGAAGAGAATTGAAATTTAGACACATTCTTTTAATTTTATTACTAGTTTTGCTTCAATTGGATCTTAGGAGTTGGAAATACTGAAGCTCAGAAGGTTTGCTTTTCAGAAAAAATGCTCTGAATTGAAGCTAAATTGAGAAAAAATCAGAAAAACTTAAAAAGCTAAGTCGAAGTTTAGTTTTGAGTATGTTAGATCTATTTTACGATATGTCAACTCTTGTTGGCTAATTTATATCGACTTTTGTATGAGGAACGCAGTTAGATTCGAACTCACAATTCAGTAGCAATAATCGGTTACACATTAACCATTCCATGGCGTCTGATTTTGAATATAGATCACCCACGCTAAGCCCAATTATTCTGTAGACTCTATGAGTGCCATTTGATCATTGGTGAAGGTACATAGTTTACGATGTTTACAAGCCTAAAAAATACAACGATTTAATGTATCCATTCATCACTTATTTCACCATTATCACTTGACAATATAAAATATTATCGAAGTTTGTTCAAAGAATGTTAGTTCTTTCTGTATCACATCTACAGGATGCGATGGATAAATTGTTGCCATTTTATATTTTTAATTTTGCGCAAACGCGTTGTTTTTTTTTTTTTTTTGATGACTGCAGTCTATAATAGGGTCAATTTGTCAACGTGTGTGAGAAAAAAGACCACCATGACGCAATTCACTCTGAAAGAAATTTTGAGACGGCATGATGTACTGCTTGGCATTCGCGTCGGAATACGAAAATTTCAGAATGTTTGGGTGTCAATCTGAGGGCAGTGCAGAGGATTCGGAAAGAGTTGGATGAGTCTGATGGTGATTACGAAAGGACGCCAGCTCAGAAAACTCACTCTGATCGTTTTGATAAGAAAAAATACCGAATTTGTTGGTGAGGCCTATATCAAGTACCTTGAGGGGGTAGTGCTGCCATGTGTCAAGAGGGTGACTGCTGGAAGAAACTATATTTGGCAACAGGACACTACACTATATCACACAATCAAGAGAACCCAGTCATAGCTGTCAAACAATTTCTGCGACTATATCATCCCTTACATCAGGCCACCTAACTCCCCAGGCTGCAACCCACTTGATTATCATTTTGGGGGCGAAGATGAGCGACAGACCAACAAAACTCCTTGTAACACCAAAGATGAACTGAATGCAAGGATTATGGCAATATTCACTAACTTAAACAAGGAGGCCGCCCAGAAGAGTTGCAGGAGATTCCGAAGTCGTCTGGTGGACGTGGTTGAAGCCGATGGTGATTTTATTGAATAAATTTACTATTTAGTATTTCAAGTTATTGGTAAATACAGCTGTTGAGATGCCAGTTATTTTCATTTTGCGTAATTTAGACGACAATTTATCTATCGCACACTGTATATTCGGTGACATCTGCGTGATATATATATATATATATATATATATATATATATATATATATATATATATATATATATAATTCTGTTATATTACGAAATAGACTAAATACATTAAGAGTCTGTAATAAGAAATACTGTCTAATCATGACAAAAGAAATCTACCAATTTAGAAATTACTTAAGTTGGCAGATATATACTTCGATTTGTCTGAACAAGAAAGGTGCATTTTAAAAAAAGAAGGGTAACTGAAGCTTGTCTTGCTGTGAAGTCATTCGTGGCTGTGCAGTCTAAAGTACACCTTGCTTGAAGATGACTTCCTCTACAGAAGGGGAAACCCACATTTTATTTATTAAGCATTTCCATTGCCCGGGCGTCAATTACACTGTTTAAACACGTGCATACACAAAAAGTGTATCGTTTATAGTAATAAGAAATAAGTATGTATGTACGTATTAGTTTGGATATATTTTGGTAATAAATGCTCATTTAAATATATTTTGCTAAAAAATACAAATTTGTCCTAAAATATTTAAATTTTTTTTTTCTAGCAGATTAATTTTGGTATATTAGAACGAAAAATACGAAGGCACTATTTACATTTTATGAAAAATATACCTCTTTCTATTAATTTCAACTACTTTAAAAAATTAAGGTCCTCTGATGATGATATACCTATATTTAATAATGGTGGGTATATAGTAATGCCGGAATGCACACTACAATATTTAATAATAGTGTTCATGTTATATTACCATTATAATAATAATAATAGGTTGCACGGTGTTGGCACCCACTGAATATAAAACTCGGCATGACAGAGTGGGCCAATATCTGCACTGGAAAATCTGCAACTTCTACGGGAAGGAAACTGAAAGAAACTGGTATGAACACCACCCAGACCCGGTTACGGAGATAGGACCTGTTACAATTCTATGGGACTACACAATACACACTGACAGAACAATCAAGGCCAACCGGCCAGATATTGTTATTAAAGACCACAAACAAAAACGGTGCCTCCTTATTGACATGGTAGTCCCTGCTGACTGCAATGTATCTTTGAAGATATTCAAAAAGTTGTCAAAATACAAGGACCTTGAAATAGAAATCTCGAAAATGTGGCATATGGGAACATCAACAATCCCTGTTGTAGTTGGAGCCCTAGGACTGGTTGGAAAAGATTGCAGTAGACTAATTGAAGGGATTACTGGAAGTCCATGCCTCAAGGAGATACAAAAAATTGTTCTGACAAGTACAGCTCACACCTTACGAAGGGCATTATCTATGTAATTTATTTTTAATTTTTTTTTTGTCAGTGGAAAGTGTCATGAGGCCATTTCTAACCTTAGGTCCTGGGCGGGACCGGAAAGAAAATGTGTAAACGCCAGAAATCAAAGAAAATAAAAATAATAATAATAGTAATAATAATATATACACACAATATATATATATATATATATATATATATATATATATATATAAATCTTACATTGCCTTGATAAAGTCCCTCAGGAAGAAACGCATCGGCTAAGAATAGTTTTTCATCTTGTCTTATATATATATATATATATAGTAAGTTAATAAAGGGTTTGGTAATCCGTATGGATAATTCCAAAGACGATATAATCCAGAGAGCTCAATGTAAGAACAGAGCAAATATTTTAATTAAATAAATTAAGGAAGAGACAACCTTAAGGTCTGGGAATCTTCAGGTAGTTTCTATCTTAATTCGATTATATATATATATATATATATATATATGAAGAAATATAGTCTTAAGGTGTGCTATATTTTATGGGATAAAGTGCTCAATATCAGAGATAGAGTGTGTGAATAAATATAAGAGAGGCGACAGTCTGTTTAATACTATATGCAATCGTCAGGCCACGTGGCCTGGCGATTGCATCCTCTAAGTGTTGACTTCTATGTTCACTTATATATATATATATATATATATATATATATATATATATATATATATATATATGTGTGTGTGTGTGTGTGTGTGTGTGTGTGTGTGTGTGTGTGTATAATATTTTAAAATATTGGATTGGCTTACTCGAAGAAAAAGAAATGGATAGAAAATATTTTTTTTCTTGGTGTATTGATTTTGATAGAAGTATGAACTTTCTGACGAGATGCAGGAAAGTTTCGGTAAATTGTGAGGTGGATTTATTGAAAGTGGCAGCATTACACTGGATGCTTCGCTCTGTCCTATTTGTAGAAAAAGGATCGATCAACCACGATGATGTAACGTGACATCACGCATAAAGTAGTTGTGTAGCTGTAATAGTGCAGCTTGAGCAGCCATAGGGTGAGGACAGGATGTGACAATGACTAGAGTACAATTGTTGGAGCGACAAAGCTGGAGCTCCTATTTCTCAAGTGAAAACTGGGATTCTACTCGTACAATAGCAGAAATAAAACACGATGAATATGTGAATTCATGACAGAGATATGCAAGATTGAAAATTGCAGTAATGTCAGAAAAGGGCTACCAGTAATCAACAAATACAGAAATCACAGTTAATGCAACTGACGAAAATAATATATATATATATATATATATATATATATATATATATATATATATATATATATATATACAATAAAATATATATATATATATATATATATATATATATATTTACTGAGAATCATATATATATATATATATATATATATATACTGATAATTATATATATACATATATACTGATAATTATATATATATATATATATATACATATATATTCTGAGAATCATATATATATAAATATATACATACTGAGAATCATATATATATATGTATATATATATTGAGATTCGATTCATATATATATATATTTATACTGAGAATCATATATATATATATATATATATATATATATATATATATATATATATATATATATATATATATATACTGAGATATATATATATATATATATATACTGAGAATCATATATATATATATATATATATATATCATATATATATATATATATATATATATATATATATATATATATATACACTGAGAATCATATATATATATATATACTGAGAATATATATATATATATATATATATATATATATATATTCATCAAGCAGTGTAACTAGTTTAAGCTAGTCTCCATAATGCAAACTTGTCAAATAAATAAATTCATCTATCTGCTAAAATTATCCGCAATTCTGTATTAGGTTGACAGATTTTACGATATATCAGTACTGAATGGGTTATTTGATGCCAAATCATTTTACTAAATAATATTTGAATCTACCGCCAAACATTAGTTTTAGACTTGAGTCAAAAGGCAAGCATTTGTTGTATTTTATACTTGAGTCTATAGGCAAGTATTTTTGTGTTTAATACTTGATTCCTCCATACTGTAGTCTATAGGCAAATATTACTTTTTTCTACTTGTGTCTATAAAAGTATATTTGAATCTACAGGCAAACATTTGTTTTATATTTGAGTCTAAAGGCAAGTATTTGTCTTGTTTTATACTTTAGTGTTTAGGCAAGAATTCGTTGTGTTTTATACTTGATTTTCTAGGCAAGCATTTATTGTATTTTATACTTGAGTCTATAGGCAAGTATTTGTCTTGTTTTATACAAAATTCGTTCACCAGTCATCTGCCATGCATGATACATGACTGACGCGGAAGATTTTTTCCCGCAGTAGGTTGCCATCTCTTTCTGCAGTAGACCAGTTATCATCCAAGCCTATAGAACCCGGTCTTTCTTGCTAATTACCCATAGCTGGGGGTGGGGGGGAAGAAGAGGATTTATACCTTTCCCAAGGTATTAGCACATAAGTGAATGTAATGGATTTGACTGGAATTCGAACTCGGCTCTCCGATTCCTCAATCCAAGCCACTATCGACTGCTCAATTCGTTCATACTTGAGTCTATAAGTAAATATTACTCATTAATATTTGTGTCTATAGAAATATTGATCGTTCATAACCAGGGTCCAAAAACACCTACTTGGTGGGTGGGCCCCCTTTACCTCTTTGCAGAAGACTCATAGTCATATTCTAGACCCCGCGGATTTTGGTAGCACACCGTGTATCTATCTATCTATCTATCTATCTATATTGCTTAGTTTTTGTTTTCATTTCCCCTTTATCTGTTATATCAAAAATTGATTCACCGATAAAGAAGTAATATCATATAATACTTCATTCATATCATATCATTCTCACACGATTTATGATATGCTGTCTTTCCCCTCCAGATTTATACACGTAATTTTACATAACTATAAACTTGCCATAGTACAATCTGACATAGAAACTGACGCAAGATGGATCGCCATCATGAAATATGGACGTATTCAAGCCATTTAACCGCTTCACAATTTATTCGTAAAGAAAATCAAATTTTTGCCGAATCTTGCAGATTAGAAAAGTCGACGCTGACATAAACCTTAATCGCTGTTGTAAATTACCATGCTTGGGAAGAACTTACGCAGATTTTACAAACATAAGATGGACTTCTAAAGTAAACTAATATCTGGATCGATGTCACTTTTTCCATGATAACCAGATTTATACTAAAAGGAAAGAATCCATTTATTTCAGTCCTGGATCAAATAAGTTGCAATGATGAATACCGTGTGTATATTAATCGCCGACATGAAAGAAAAATGACAAAATCTCAGTTTCCATCAACTGTTTCTGTCAGAGGAATCGGTCAGAAAATGAAACATAAATTGCTCTTTCATAAGAATATTTACTTTTAAATGTTGCAGATACGCATTGTCATAAACATTTAGATGATAGTCGGAAGTTACCTCACGGATGAAAGTACATGGCGCGGCAGAAATACCTCCCACATAATGGTAAGATATTAGCTAGATGAAGACACCATTGCCACTATCTCTTACCATTATGTGTAAGTATTTCTGCCGCGCCATGTATATTTATAGTATGCCATTACTACTGTCTACTGTTTGTTTGTGTATCGAATATCGACGCGGAAATCAAAATCAGCAAACCAAGTTCAAATTCCGGGCACGTCTGTTGCGTTCACTTTCGCATAAATACTCTTGGAAAAGACATGAATCCGTTACTTCTACCCCCAGCTATGGGTTAAATAACAGGATAGATTGATTTCTTTAGAATGCAAAAGAACTGGAGATTTAGAAAGACTTGCATCCTCTTCATCCCATCGATGATAAGCAGATGCCTCAAGTTTGAATATTATTACAATAATTTCGTCTACTACTACTACTACTACTACTACTACTACTAATAATAATAATATTAATAATAAAATTTAAGCGCAGAGACTTGGCAGATTCTGGAACGGGGTTTGTGCTATGGGAACATAGGGTGAAGATGAAAGCAAGACTAGAAAAAAAATCTCGCCTGTGAGAGAGAGGTTGGAGGGTGGAAAATATTTCTTTTTTAACGAGGACTCGGAGACATTTTTGATCTCTATCAGGACTGATGTAAAGGCATGAATAATAATAATAATAATAATAATAATAATAATAATAATAATAATAGCAAAAAAAAATAGTTGGGAATCTCATCGAAGCGCCGAAACACTGTATATCTGTTCTTGAGTTGTAGCAGTAGGATATCATCATGGCCGACTGTAAAGATTGTTCTTGTTATATTTGTAGATATTTGGGAACACCATTAATCGGAGACCGTCTAAGCGGACTGGGTTATTCGGCCAGAATATATTTCTAACTACGCCCTAGCTTCAAGGTTATGTGCTGCTTCTATCAAAATCTATCACTAGATAAGACATATTTTGGCTGTGATACATGTACGTGGTAAACTCTTATCAGAGTAGGTGTCATACCAGTGGTAATAGGGGGTATAAAAATTGGGCTTAAGTATATTTGTACCCCAGCAATCAATTTATTGGCATGTTGCAGACTTGTAGGTAGTTTCCATCAGAAATAATAATAATAATAATAATAATAATAATATACAATGTTGAAACTATTTTCATTATCACTACTATTTCGAATAATCGCTGCTTTTTCGACGAATCCCGAGCATTCTCGGTTAACGGTCATATAACATATAACACACTCGTACGATAACCTAAGTTAAGCAAGGTCGAACCTGGTTAGTATCTAGATGGGTAACCGATTTGGAATTCCAGGTGCTGTAAGCTTGGATGTGTGGGCAGTGTGATGGTTAACGGCTCGGAATTCGAAATGTGAGAACCGATTTCCAATTCCAGCAGGGTTCGTTATATTCACTTATCTCCGCAAATATCCCCGGGAAGAATATGAACCCGCCCCTTCCCCCAGTTATTAGTAAGACTTGTATCAGCAAAACTATTATTATCTCCCAAAAAATTCTTACAATCTGAAAATACTTTCTGGTTTTAAATAACTTGCAAAAGGTTGATAAGCCGTAAAAGACGAGCCACTCAATCAATCGAACATTCTCGGAATACAGCATATAAACATGATTTCTGTTTACCAAACTAGGCACAAATTGTGTGTCAGTAAAGAAGGAGGGAAGAAAAGGCAGTGGTTGAAGAGTAGAAAGATTTTGATTTGTAAACACGTGAAGTGGTTGATAGTCATTCGAGTTGCGAAATGATTGCTGTTAGTGATGGCGACGTTGACAATTTGAAGTGGGGTCTTGAATAAGTTCAAACCTTTTAAAACGAAATGTCCCTTCGAGCGTACCGAAAGTTCACAAGCAATGAGATTGAAAGAAAAATCAAAATGGATGACTTATTTATTGATCAAATAATTTTACTTTATTTTATTATTTTTTTTGCTGATAATGAATTACAAGAAAATGTAGAGAGTGCAACATGGCTACGAATTCTGTGGCTTCTGGTGCATACATTTCGAAGTAATAAGAAAGAAGGAAGAGTGAAATAAAGATGGCGATACAAACGGTAGAACTAAGTAGAGAAGACATGATGCTAGTGACCTAAGAAAGAAATAGTTGAAGAAGACAGCAAAGAAAACTTAACGCACCTGCCACTCTAGTGGTCAGTGTTGTGATCGTCACTTGCCATCCCACTGCCTCGTTTTCGACTAGCGCAACTAAGTTCTGGATATTGCGTAGCAATGGTAATATTTTAATGGCAACCAACTCGCCGAGTAAAGTAGAGAATAGTAGAAGAAGGGAAGGTAAAAAGCAGACAGGTTTTGAAATGAGAATGGAGGAAGAAGGGCAGAGAAGAGAGAAAAATACATTGACCGCGTTGTGGCGGCAATTTAAGAATAAACAAGGGTGACTACCAGCCAAGTGACACAAAATGGAATATCGGTCATTAAAAAAAACCCTTTGAGAAGTAAATACTGTTTAAAATAGAAGATATATTTAAAAATCTATAAGCAGAAATGCAGTTGTTTTAAAATGCAGCGATATTTATTTTGCGTGTAGTACTTTTAGAGGTTTACTGGTCGTTAAAAATAATTACGAAAGCCAAAAATTGTTTTCTTCAGTATTGTTGTCATGGTGCCTCGGCAATTAAAATCTCCTGAAGGAATCAGAGTGGTCATCTAGAAAAAAAGAGGTTTGGGTGGGACGAAAGTTAAGAGAATTTGAAGAAGGAAATCTTGGAGAGTTGTCAATAAGCGGCCACAAGAATCACATTAGTAAAAGAGCCAAAAAAAAAAAAAAAAAAAAAAAAAAAAAAAGAAAAGAAACAATCCAAACCCCAAAACAATAAATAAATTAATAAAATATATAAATAAATATAAACCTACAAAACAATTATTTAATTTCTCTCGTTCTTATTATTTTAACATATTATCAGTTTCTATACGAACACCTAGCCTCTCTGGAAAGATTATGGCATAAGTATATATTATCTTATCGCATTTTTGATATGATCACTTTGAGAGTATTTTTTCAATACTTACAGTATTATGTAGAGTAATTGGCCATCGTTAAGTGACAAAGTTTCCAATAAACAAGAACAAAAGAAAGAAAAAGAACTAAGCAAAACAATATATATAAAATTTCAGATATAACTAAGATATATCTGTAAAAGGACAATATGAATAAAGAGAAAAGGAAAACTTATCTTAGCCGACGAGTTTCGTCCTCTGATGAACTTTATCAAGGCAAATGTAAAGATTTTATTTTGCAACAAGTATTTAGAAACAAAAGTAAAACTGTTGCTAGTTTTTTTTTAAAACTATTAAACAATGCAAGACAAAACTAGGCAAAGCAACAGTAATAAAGCAAAAAGGTACAAAAAGTAAAAATGGTGTTAACAGACAAAAGGGATACAGTCAAGTGATTCTGACTTCCAAAAGGACAAAACTATAGCGGATGAGACCGAGAAGTGGTCTATCTTATTGGTTAGGAAGAAATCTTAGCATACATCTGTACAATTTGTCTATAAATATTGGGAGGGATGATTTTAGCAGTTATTCCTATAGATTGAAACCATAATATTAACTTGTTTAAATATATCAGTTATGAACAAAGAAGTATTCTTTTTCTTCTTCAAATGAGACATAAATTTATTTCCTAAGCAAATACTAATTTTATTTTTGTTAGTTAAAAGGGTTCCTTCATCCTCCTTACGCTCCAGACCTTGCTCCATCTGATTTTCTTTATTTTCGGATCATTGCAACAATTTTGTTAGTGGGAAACCATTCATCTTGAGGTGGTTAAAACTGATATTGTGTTTATTTGCATTGGAATTCAAGGAATTTTATCCCCAAGGAATCAGTGATGTTTCAAATAGATGGGATTATAATATCGGGCTGATAATATCGATATATCATCTTGATTAAGTATATCAATTAGGATCAAAGAAGCATTTGTTTCTTTTTCGGTTTCAAATGCAATAGGTTTTTCTTAGCAATCTAATATACTAGATTAAGAGAAATGAAAAGACGAAAGCATGTGTCGTGATAAGTTTCCTTCTGAAATTAACGTCTTCAGACATAATAAAGGTTATATTGATGGATTCAGCCCTATATACAAGGAGAGGAAATTGCGACAAACACTGGCTACAGTTTACATAAAAACATTGATGAAATTTAAATTTAAAGGTTTTATGAGCATAAATGGGATATTGTACAAAAAATCTAAGTGCATTAGACATTCATCGTAATGAGTTTCGCCATGATTTCAATTCAATGCAGTTCTGATTAAAAGGGAAATATATTCATTATGGAGAAATTATATTGAAAGTGCACTGATTTTAAATTCTCTCTTGAAAATTTATTATTTCTTTTTAAAATTACGATTAATACAGTGTGGAATAGATAAAAAAGGCAATAAAAACGAAAATGTTATCTCTGGCTGTTCCTATCCATGTCTGTTCACATCTATCTATCTATCTATCTAAGCTTGTTAATCTATCTATCTATCTATCTATCTATCTATCTATCTATCTATCTATCTATCTATCTATCTATCTCAATCTGTTAATTATCTATCGATCTCAATCTGTTCATATCTATCTATCTATCTATCTATCTATCTATCTATCTCAATCTGTTCATTATCTATCTATCTATCTATCTATCTATCTCAACTTGTTAATTATCTATCGATCTCAATCTGTTCATATCTATCTATCTAAGCTTGTTAATCTATCTATCTATCTATCTATCTATCTATCTATATCTATCTATCTATCTATCTCAACTTGTTAATCTATCTATCTATCTATCTATCTCAATCTGTTCATATCTATCTATCGATCTATCTATCTATCTATCCATCTCAGCTTGTTAATCTATCTATCTATCTATCTATCTATCTATCTATCTCAATCTGTTCATATCTATCTATCTCTCTCTCTCTATCTATCTATCTATCTATCTATCTCAGCTTGTTAATCTATCTATCTATCTATCTATCTATCTATCTATCTCAGCTTGTTAATCTATCTATCTAACTATCAATCTATCTATCTCAGCTTGTTAATCTATCTATCTATCTATCTATCTATCTATCTATCTAAGCTTGTTAATCTATCTATCTATCTAAGCTTGTTAATCTATCTATCTATCTATCTATCTATCTATCTATCTATCTATCTAAGCTTGTTAATCTATCTATCTATCTATCTATCTATCTATCTATCTATCTATCTATGCTTGTTAATCTATCTATCTATCTAAGCTTGTTAATCTATCTATCTATCTATCTATCTATCTATCTATCTATCTATCTCAATCTGTTCATATCTATCTATCTATCTATCTATCTATCTATCTATCTATCTGTCTAATTAGGGTTTGCTTTATCGCTAAGGACGGTACATATTTTACTCTGGAGCTTCTAAGCAGGCTCATCTTAATATTGCCGAGTTTTATGCTACGACTCAGCAACAGAAAATTTGATCTTGATTAGATGGCTTTATATTTTAAGTAATTTATGTTTCTCTTTTGTTTTTTTTAAATATATATTTCGAAAGTACACGTGTTGGAGCAGATATTCTTTTTCCATTTTTTTTTTTAACAGCGAAATTAATGTTCACCGGTCTAGGGATCGAAAGTCTTACTAAAAAAAATGTGTCCCAGACTGGAATCGAACTCTATCTCTAGGCCGGTAATAATAATCGTGAGGTTAACAGTTTCCTTATACGGAAACATTCGGCATTCGTTGATCGAACAGACTAACTGGTTGACATTTTTAAAAATCTTTCTCTTGAAACATTTTTTCAGGAAAATACGTTTCTCAACTCTAATGTTATTGCTCTGTCTGATGGGGGGTTTCCTTCCTGGCCTTTTGTTTGAAGTAGTGAGAAAATCTCAACATTTTGATTATGTTGTTTTCTCTTCAGTTTGCATGTTCTATTCATTTCTGGTGTTGCTGCTCTTGAAAGTCTTCGAGTGACGTGGTTTCTGTTGTTTGGCAAAGTTCTTGGTTTGTGATTATGTAGCGCCAATCCAAGAGATTTATTGAAGGGTGGTCCTCTCTAGGACCTACAGGTATGTATTACATTCACTGTTTAAAAACAAGAATAAGCGCTCTCAGCCAGAAGTTGTTATTAAAGTCTGCTCAGCGTAGTTGCAATGTAAATCACAGGTTAACTTTTGACTCTTTTGGTATTGAAGAAACTTAAATGTGTCTGAGAGGGTGTCGACAAATGGGATTAGCTAGTCACCCTTGCAGACCGCTGTAATTGGAAATAATCAGTCAGCCATTACCTATGTTATGACTTTCCCATCGATTACGACATATGTGGGCCGAGCTATTCAGTTCTTCAAAATGAACGGCCAGACTACATACACACAAGATTTGCTTATAGTAGAAGAACTATTAGAGAGAACTGATGTTCGGTTTGTCACGAAATCTCGAAATATTCCTCCTCAGGTTCTGAATTCAAAGTTGTCTTTCTTCTGGAGTGGTTGACAGCCAAGGTCAAAGAACTCAGTATTTAATTTAGTATTTAACCATAGCTGGGAGAATGTAGAGTGATTTTTTTTACGTGTTATTAACCTTTTCTGGGTTATTTAAAGTTGAAACATTTTTTGGATTGTAAGAAGAATATTGTATTTTCAATGTTCTGAGAATAACACTGATTTCGTTTCCAGATACAAGTCCTACTATTTAATCTATAGTTGAGGAAATGAGATAGACTCATACAGTTCTCAAGTGTATTGGCGCGTAAGTGAATGTAACGAAAACTGGCATTCGAACTCTCCGATTTCGGAGCCGTTATCTATTACACCACCCGCACATCCGGAGTGAGTAGAGAAGAGGTGGATTTATACCGTTCCCAAGGCTATTTATGAAAAAAAAAATGAATGTAGTGAACTCGATCGAAATTCGAAATTGGCTCGCTGATTTCTCATTCTGAGTCGCTAACTATAACATATACGATATATATATATATATATATATATATATATATATATATATATATATATATATATATATATATATATATATATATATCCGTTCCCAAAGGCTATTTGTGAGAAAAATTAATGTAGTGAGCCTGACCGAAATTCGAAATTGGCTCGCTGATTTCTCATTCTGAGTCGCTAACCATAACACATACATATATATATATATATATATATATATATATATATATATATATATATATATATATATATATATATATATATATATATATAACTAGACTCGTTTTCGAAAAACCCTCGAATTTTTGATTTGCTAATCAAATCAATCTCGAGGGAAAAAAAGTTTTAAAAAGAAAGAGCTATAAACATGGACTTCTGCCGACAAAAAAATCGCACAGATGCAGGTCTGAAGCTCAAAAAAAAAAACCCCGATACGAGTAACAACTAACTAACAAAAGAGCTCAATACAACCGTAGAGCAGACCTAGATACCTAGTGAGCCAGACAAACCTACAACGGATCGTCAGGGAAAGTTTAGCTTTCCCTGACGATCCGTTTAGGTGAAACTTAGGTAGGTTTGTCTGGCTCACTAGGTGTATGTATATATATATATATATATATATATATATATATATATATATATATATATATATATCGTGTGTGTGTTTAAATTAAGATATATGTAGATATTTTGGCCTTGTGCCTGACTAAGCTAAGCATAGTAATTACGTAGCTATAGATATGTCAAATTTTATATGTATATTTTGAGTGCTGAAATGAGGAGTCGTTAAATGTTTTCTGCTCGATTTACTTCTGAATATCAAACCAAGTAACCATATTTTTTTAATCGCTTCTCGGTTATTGCCGTAACACCGTATAATTATAACAAATGTTTCATCTGGTGTAGAAACATGTAAATAAACTTGAAGAATTACAGTCGCAATTAACTGTCTATTATAATCCGGGTATATTTGGACCGCGTGGCCGAGTGGTTAGAGCATTTACTTTCTGATCGTGAGACTTAGGTCCGAATCTTAACAGGGTTCTTTTGTCAGGGAGTGTAGGGATACAAAAGGCGATTATCTCCCTTTCTTTGAGATAAAGTCACGATTGTCATGTGACGGTCGGTGAGTGACGTCATGGGAATAAAGAGACGAATGGGCAGATGCAATGTAAAGCCCGGGGAAGAAAGAAGTCCCTAGTCCACAGCGGTAGGTCCTACAGCTAACAACACGTGACCACACCAGGTTCAAAGAGAAACCGCTGTACTCCATTTTTTTTCTCTTCGAGAAATATATAAAAACCCTCTTTTTTGTCCCTTTTCATTCATCTTGTTATGTAGATATTTGTAAATTATCTGCATGGGATAAATGTATATATAATTTTACATACGACTTAGCATCATAAGACCTTCTCGGAGAACAATGCATATTTGTCATTCTTTTTGCTTTTAGCTGTTCCGTTCTGTTCGTGAAATACGGGGTTTTTATATCATGGATATAATAATGCCCGTAATAGGGGAAACGCAAATGGGGAAATAAACCTTTCTTCCATAGCGCACCCATTAGAAGGTAACTTCTTGATATTATCGACCTGGGGAGGGGATCCCAACGAGCAGCCCCTTTGGAAAGTACATGAAAACAATACTATAGATTATCGCATTCCTTGGGAAATTGGGTAGACGATTGTTTTGGTACGAAGTCGCAAGTAATCAAGTAAAACTTTATCATTTCAGATTATGAGCTATTTCAGGGAAACTGTAACTAAGTTTCACTTAGCATAGTTGAATTTTGTAGGGGTTGAGCAAGCAAAAATATGCCTGAGCAAACGTCTGCAATCTGGGATTGGCTAGCCACTCTAACATTCTCGCATAGACATATGTTTTCTCTTTGGTCATATTCATTGATCATTTCGTACCAAAATGCAAGTATTATGCATGTATTGCTTAGACATGAACGCTATTGCATTGAGTTTATTTGCCGACGGAAGAATATTAATATATATAAGAACGAGTGCTGAAAAGTTCTCATCCCCCCCAAAAAAAAGGAACGTTTTAAAGCCAAGAAACGTACATGCACTCGAACTATTCCCCCCAAAACACTTGGCATATCATTTCTGAAGTTTCCTTTAAGCTTCCCAAAAAATGTGAAGTATGGATAGCGGCTCGGGTTGAGGAATCAGAGAGCCGAGTTCAAATTCCAGTCGAATCCATTACATTCACTTACGTGCTAATACCCTTGGGAAATGTTTTCTTCTCCCCCTAGCTATTGATAAATAGCAGAACAGACCGAGTCCTATAGCCTTGGATAGCAACTGTTCTACCACAGAAAGAAATGGCAACCTACTGCGGGAAAAAAATTTGCTTCATCAGACATGTATCGAAAGATAAATGATCGCTTAAATGTGTATCACGCATAGCATATAACTGACTGATATTTGGTCACTGAAATATTAACCTGCTACCATCACCTCCAAATTCTTTCCGTTTCAAATTTCATTTAAGCTTGGAAACAGAATACAGATGGAGCAAGATCTGGTGCGCAGGATAGGTTTTTTATATACTCAAATACCAAATTCCTTAAGATATTCATTATCATGTCAGCTCTGTGAGCACCTGATTACACCCTCCCTCGCTGTTTCTTTCTATTCCATGAACTTTTCTTTCATCAATGGCCCATCGTGGTATAACCAAGTTTTATCAACAGTGACAAATCGTTTATAAAATGATGACTATTTTTGCTGAAAATAACGTGAAACCAACTTCGAAGCATCTACTCAATATCATTTCTGGTTGGCGTTGCATATTCATGAATTATACATCTAAAGCATTCCCTGTCTCAGAAATTCTTTTTTCGCTTTCAATTTCCATTTAAGTTAGAAAACAAAAAACAAAAAAACAAACAAAAAAAAAAACAAAAATAAAACAGTAACATGGCGCAAGATCTGGTGCGTAAGATAGTTTTTCTATGCGCTTGAATCTTAAATTCTACCGAACCACGAAACCGATAACTGCGTGGTTTTGAAGAAGAGCAGTGCACTATTGTTCTCTAAATACTCCTGTAAACTGTATTATAGGCCTGCAAATCCAATATTTGGTATTTGACTGTATAAAAAAACCTATCCTGCGCACCAGATATTGTTCCATCTGTTTTCTGTTTCCAAACTTAACAGATTTAGACTTTTTGGGCCTAATAAAAGTTCAAATTATTTATATGTTCATTAATTTTACTTTCGCTACACTCGCAATGATTATGAAGCACGTCTTTTAAGTGTAGTGACATCGATCCTCACCGGCACATAAAAAGAGGTCATAGGAGAGTTATTTACCACGTTCTCCCTCGCTCTCTGTTTAAAACACACACATCGAGATCAACATGCCAGAATTCAAACTTTGTTCATGGATACTGTTTTCAGCGTCGATAATCACTACACAGCCGGCACTGCACGTATTCACCACTAAATGCCAAAAAAAATCATATATATATATATTGACCTTTATGCTCAACAAAATGCAGTGAGTATATGATGCTTTGGAAAGTCGGAATTGGTTAATCGAAGACGAGCATTCCAACAGTATGACCATGCCCCAGCACACACTGCTAATATGACCAAGCGCAAAGTTGAGGAAGCTGAGAGGCTAGACAGTGATTCCTCGTCCTATCTACAGTCCAGACATTTCACCATCGGAATACAATGTTTTCCGAGCCATGGCTCATTTCCTGCGCGGACAGAGGTTCACCAATGTGGTTGAGGTAGAAAATGTGTGCAGGAAGGTTTTTTTGTCTCTAAACCAACCAAGTAGTATAAACGTGGAATTGAACTTTTGGCGCCGTGATAGCAAAAGCCAGTAGAATAGGATGAGAGATATTCTGATGAATAAACGCTTTTCGTATGCAATGGGTTTTAAACAATTAAAGCATGAAATAGGAAACACTTTTGACTCAACCTAGTATATATATATATATATATATATATATATATATATATATATATATATATATATATATATATATATATATATTTGCCGGCTAATAAAATGTTGGGTAAATGAAAAATCATATATATATAATATATATCATATAAATATATATATATATATATATATATATATATAAAGGACGCTAAAATTATATATACAATATATAAATAAATTATATATATTTAAAACATTTTGTCTTTAAATTGTTATTGATATATAAAAATGTATGTATGGTTTTCCTGTATATATATTCATATATATATACATTACAAAAAATTTTTCATTAGGGTTGCTCAAAGTTAACATTAACCAATACAATAGTATAATAGTGTAGATCACACGCCCACATATATATATATTTGATTAATATACATATATATATATATATATATATATATATATATATATATATACAATATATATATACCTCAAGACTCGGGTTACTGGGTGTGAAAGAAAATGATACTTTTTAGAAAGAACGCTAAACAGGTGACAAGTTAAACCTCTATTGGGTTGTGAGGAAAGCGGACGATAAATATATATATATATATATATATATATATATATATATATATATATATATATATAAAAATATAAAAAGAAAGAACTGTAAGATATATAAGTGTTTTATAGATATTTTTATTTTTACAAAATAGTTTAATGTAAAACAGATATTGATCTGATGGAAAATATGTTTTTTTGAGTGAAAAAACATATTTTAAACAATTAGTTTATAATATATATATATATATATATATATATATATATATATATATGGATAACAGCAAAATTGTCTAAATCGTGTAACAGCATAATTATCCATTCCACAAAATGTTTAATATCTAAAAAAAAAAAAAAAAAACTAAATGTTTCTTTATCCAAGGTTTTCAGATAAGACGTTAAGCCATCTTGATACCACTGGTTGTAAGATTTACTGAAAAATCCTTTGAGTTACTTGGCTAAAAAAACTGGTTAAAATCGTTTTGTGTCAAACCCACTATTTCCCCAAATGAGCAATGGTGAGAGGAAAAAGGCATTCATGCCTTCAGTAATGGTACCAACATTTATACTCTGGCGTCCATCTTCGAAGTCCATTCAAGAACCATCAAGAACGGTGAATAAGTTTAAAAAAGAGGTAAGAGTAGAAAAGAAAACCTGGATTAGGAAGTCTCAACAGAAAGGGGGATCATCATTTCAACTTAGAGATAAAGATATCAATTAGAAATGATCCAGTTCAATTCATAAGACGCTTGGCACGTGAGAGAGGAGTTTCAGCTATGTCAGTCCAAAGAGCAGTGAAAGAAGAGTTGAAAATGAAATCGTACGTGAAACCTGTGAGGCACGTTGTTAGTCCAGGACAGCAAGTTAGAATGTTAGATAGGACCAAGATCATCTTGAATAAGTTATAAAACGACTGATATTGCATTTAAATTTTTAAAGATCAAAGTTGACTGGAAAGTAAGAAGCCGGAAGAAAGTTCCACAGGCGAGAAGTGCGATAGGAGAAACTGTTAGCATAGAACATACGGTTTCATCTAACCATTTCAACTGTAAAATATTTGACATGAATCAAATAAAAATAAATAGCGAATTGAGTTTACAAAACTCAGCTTTGAACTGAGCAGAAATAAAAAGCTTTTTTGTATGTTCCCTGTATTTTGTCAAGTGCCATTTGTGAAATCTTTACTACCATTTAGTAAATGTGCGCTATTCGCTTTTATCGTCACTCACCGTTGCGGTTAGTCAAAGGGGAAATTGAATTTACTGACCACCCGAAAGAAACCCGGGGGGGGGGTGTTAAAGCTATCAAACTCTCGGCCTCAGCTCGTTACCAGAGTAAATCGACAATTATGCACAAGCCTAGTTCAACATTTACATAACAGGGTAGAAAATACGGATGGCTAGGAACATGAACATGGATGGGTGCGTAGGGAAAAGAGTGGGTAGATCAAGGAGAGATTATTTTATTGGCGCGTAGAGCATCGACGATAAATGCGTGAGAATTTACAAAATTATATTTCGTTTGATTTCACTTTTGTGCGAGCGACGCGTTTCCGAGGTCACATTGTCAGTTCGGTTACGGGTAGAAAGACCTGACCCACGAGAAATTATACAACAACATCATCTCAATTAGATTAAGTAACATTGAAGATGGGGCAACTTTCAATAAGGGACGAAATTTCATCTATCTCTTTAGATATCTGATGTAAGTATGTATCTGTGTTTGTGCATCTATGTATTTGCACACTCACAAATTGTTTACGAAGAAACGTTTATATGTATCAGAATTCATTTACGAATTTTCCTTCGTCAAAACGAACTGCAATTTATCTGTCCTGATATTTAATCCATATCTGAAAAAGATGAAATCAATCCTGCCTTTTCCAAGCGCATTAGTGCGAAGTGATCGAAACTGAATCAACAAGAATTTGTACTTAGTTCGACAATTTCACTTTCCGCGACGATAACCGTTTTATTGTCCTTACATCCATAAATATTGGCGCGTATATATATATATATATATATATATATATATATATATATATATATATATATATATATATATATATATATATATATTATAGTTTTTTAAAAATATGAAAATAATTATAATTTAAGCTCTACTTCTGCATGGAACACTGTTTTTAAAATAAAACAAAAAATACTAAAGAACTCGGATTATTTACCTAACGTGTTCTTTTCCTATTTTTATACATATCTACACACACACACACACACACACAATATATATATATATATATATATATATATATATATATATATATATATATATATGTAATGCGGATGACTATATATATATAATGGGTGACGATATGTATATATATATTTATAATGTAAGTGACTGTATATATATATTGATATAATGGAATAGGCGTACACCTGTGTTCCCCCCTCACTGGAATATGATTGGCTGGTGTCCGTCATAAATACCAACGGACATGTAGGAGAGTCAAGAGCCTTAGTCTGAGAGCTAAGTCTATAAAGATGCCCATTGGCTTAAGCCATTGATCTACACTTCTTACCTGCGAATACGACATGTAACAGTCGATTACTGCTAGCGTATTCTACTTGGTTATAGTAGCCAAAACCACTTAGCTACTTCGTTCAAATATATCCCTTTCCGGGGGACATATATATATATATATATATATATATATATATGGAGAGAGAGAGAGAAAGAGTGCGATGGGTAAATTGCCGCCATGTTATATTTTTAATTTCGCGCGTGCGCATTGTTTGTTTTTGATTTTTCTCGACTGCACAATATAGTAGTGTTAATCGGGCGCCGTCTGTGAGAAAAAGAGTAACATGACGCAATTCACTCCACCAGAAATTTGGAAACGGCGTACTACTGCTTGACATTCGCGCCGGAAGCTCCAACACGAACATTTCAGAGTGTTTGGGTGTCAATCTGAGAACAGTGCAGAGGATTCCGAGTTGGATGAGTCTAACTGATGGCGATGTTATGCCTTCATTCGTCTTTCCACATCGAGGCCTGCATCAAGTTCATTGAGGAGGCAGTGTTGCCCTGGGTTAAAACATTTTTGGAACTCGGTTGGTCTGTTCTACCCAACTCGCCGTATTCACCTGATCTCTGCAACAAACGATTATTACATTTTTCGATCGTTGCAAAACGCTTTGCTTACGGCCACATATGAGGAAACACCGGTTCCCGTACGAACACGGGTTGAAGGACGTTGAAACAGATCAGAATCTAGATAGAAGACCATTTTCTGTAAGCTTGGATGTGCAGGTGGTGTAATGGATAATACCTAAGAAATTTTAGTCGGAGAGCCGAGTTCCAATTCTGGTTGGATTCATTATATTTATTTACGCGTAAATACCATATATATATATATATATATATATATATATATATAGCTATGCATCTACCCCTTTTTTCTGCAAGCTAGAAGTTAATTAGTATGACTTGTATCAGTAAACCGTTATTATGTCAAAAAAACTCTTACCATCTAAAAAGCTGGCTTTAAATAACCTATAAAATATTGATGAGCCGTAAATAAGGAATCAATCAACCAATCAAAACGATTTAATGAGGAAAACTTTATCTAATTAAAACCAGATTCAAGTGTTCGTCGAAAACCCGAGGAATTTTTACTCAATGTTATAAAAGAGCTGGCCATAAATCATTGCAAATAATGATAAATATACAGATAAATAAGTTGTAACTGTGCTTAATTTTTTGAAGAATAAACAAATACGGAAATTATTTATGACTCAACTTAATAATGAAAATTTATTGAAATCCATATACTTCTGACGTGAGTTTAAACAGACAATTTTTTTTCCATATGGGTAAACTATCATTATAAACTATAATCTTAGAAAAAGAAAATTTCAATGAAATATCTTGGGAGATTTTCAAGTTTTCATTTGAAATCAAGAAAATGCTAACTTAAACAATAATAGGACTTAGAAAACATAATGCATAGAAAGACGTGCAAGAAAATAAAATGCACCTAACTACTGCCTATTTTTCTCTTGAGGATGTTCATCTGGCGTAATGGTTATCAAAGCAGAAAATAGAACCGACAGGTCAAGTTCAAATTCTGACTGATGTTATTGCGTTCACTTCGAACTAATGCTCTTGGTACAGACATGGCTCCTGTAGATAAACAGTTGGGAAAACTAGTCTCTCTAGCCTTAGTTGTCAACCACACGCAAAGAAGGAGATCACTGAATTTAAAATCTTGGGAAAGGCAACAGGAAACCACTCAACTATCTTTCCTAAGAAGAGTCATGGCAATTCACAGACATGAAAAAAAAGGGAAGATGTGGGAAGCCATGTCCTACGTCTTGAAAGAATATAGTATATGAAAAGAAAAGAAAAAATGTCTGTCTCCATATTTATCCAGGCATAAATATGAACAGACTGAAAGGTGGTCTACCACGGAAGTGAAATTTATTTTTCTCTGGTGTGAAAGATCAATTTCAAATACCAGGTAAAAACGAGCCTTATCAATGCTGATTTTCTCAGTCGACAGGCTCTCTTCACTTAACGGAAAACAGTATTGTTACATTAATTTGTTTTGGGGGTATTTCTTTGCTAAGCTTAAATATTTTGCACAGACCGAAATTTTAGGTCGAGTCATAAGTAATTTCAGTATTTAGGAAAGAACTGTCATGTTTTGAATAATAATAAAAAAAAACGGAAATTATTTATGACTCAACCTCATAGATACAGTGTAACCCGGATATAAGAGAGTTGTCGGAACCGGAGAAGAAGTCTCTTATATCCGTGTTTCTCTTATATCCGGGTTTGGTCTATTTTATATACATTAACACAGGCTAATTTGGGACCAGAGAAAATCTCTCTTATATCCGGGTTTCTCTTATATCCTGGTCTCTTATATCCGGGTTACACTGTAGATAGATAGATAGATAGATAGATAGATAGATAGATAGATAGTGACGTATTTAATTTTCCATTAACAAAAGAAGTTATATTTAGTCATTTGGTCATATTCGGGCCGATAATTTTTCAGCACTCCTCTTAGATGCCAGCCAGTTACGAACATCGTGGAAAGCCATACTTCAAATCCACATTTTATGGCTAAGATTGACAACTAAAACTTTTTTAAATAATTTGCAACGATCTGGTATATCGATTTTAATCATTTTCCCACCGCCGTTACGTAGCTTACCTGATCTTTTTCCTATAAATATTTTCATGGCAATTTTTCTGATGAGCTTTCCTCTTTGGAACCCCGACTTCATGATTTTAAGCGCAGTACTAGATTGGCAGCTAGGTCTCATCATTTGAAATAGATAATTGTAACCGTAAATTATATTCTGATAGTTTCTTCTCTCGCGCTTCTCTATCTACGTGATTTCCTGTTAACTAGAATCTACAAAGTTTTCTCCTCAGTAACGTTTTCACAATTCCCTTCGCTCTCATAACCTCTTGCGTCTTAGTGGCTTTATCGCCACTAAAATGAAATGATAAAAACAAACAATCGATATGTACCTCACTAGAATAAATCTGATTTTATTACATCGCGTATTATTAAGCACGTTAATTTTTTTTCTATTTTCTACGAGTCTAATGAAGCGATTCATGGTAATATTTTCACTTACTTAATATACAATATATTTTGCATTATATGTATAGACTATAGTAGACTACTTACTATTCTTGCGCTATGGTAATAGTTGCGTGAATTTTACCTTATTTTCCAAGTTTGACATTATTAGAGAACTGACTGAGTTTTGTAATTAAATATAATTACAAAACCTGCACAAAGTTTACAATGAAAGAAGTTTTAAGCAAGAAATTGAGAAATAATTCCTTTGTTATAAAGACGAACTTATAAAGAGCATTAATATGAAATGTATGCTTTATAAAGAGCATTAATATGAAATGTACGCTTTATAAAGAGCATTAATATGAAATGTATGCTTTATAAAGAGCATTAATATGAAATGTACGCTTTATAAAGAGCATTAATATGAAATGTATGCTTTATGTTCTGAAACTAGATTTAAAAGACGTTTATTCATCGATTTTATCGGGAGTGTTCTATGTTTTCATAGAGAGATTGTATAGAATTCAGAACAAAATTCAAAAGGGGAAACAGAGATGGTAAAGGGTAAAAAGATTAGAGCAAAAAAAGACTGGAAATTGTGGAGAGACATGACCGTCCACACCCCCGAGAAGACTTTACACATGAAAAAAGAAATGATCAGTCTTGCATTTTACGCCACTTGATTCAGGTGCGATATCTTGTGCTTTTCGACAATTTATTTTTCTTTTATGTTCTTTCAGGATGTGAGCGATCATGGCTCTCCACAATTTCCCGTCCATTGCAGCTCTTAGTAAAAATTGGCATTTTGCTAGATCTCCTAATCCCTGTTCTGCCAATCATTTACAATTGCTCAAAACCATATCGAGGCTAATTTGAGACTTCGAAAATTCAGGATAGAAATGTCTGCTGCTTGCCCACATCTGCGCAGAACAAACTGGTTTTCATGTCAATCGCGCCGATAGATGTTGCAATTTATTCAACAAAGAAACTTGCAGCATGGAGATATATATTGAACAATAAAAATATTAAAAAATTAAAAAAAATAAAAATCTTCAGACACACTAGTATGTATATTAATATTCTTTCGTTTTTATTATTATTTCATTTACATTCCTCGACTAGTTTCGACCAACATGGCCATCATCAGGAGAAAAAAATTCTGCTTACTGGTAGCAGTGAACTACAGAAATGAATGTCTTGATGGAGAAAATGGACTTTTGTCTATAGTTTTCATTTGTTTTTTTTTTGTTTTTTTTTTAATTTTAACATGATTTTGGTCAGTCCTTGTGTTGGTCAAACAGGCTCTTTTAAGATAAGAGCTGGATGGATTCACGCTGCTCTGAGTTCCCTTGGTCATTTTGACAGTTTTATTGGTTCCTGGAAAGGGGATGTGTCTGTTAAGTGTGTGTGTGTGTGTGTGTGAGTTATTTGGTTCTTAGGGAGGGAGTGATTATGATGTATGTATGTACGTATGTATGTATGTATGTATGTATCTATCCGGTGTCTCTTTCTGATTCTGAATATGTGTTCTTTTTGTTACTATTTTCTCTAAGACTTCCTTGTTGCTTGTTCCGTACATAGATTTCTCAGAATCCTTCTGTAGTACCACATTTCTGTTGCCTCTAGTTTCCACTTAATCTATGAGGAGATTGTTCAGCATTCACTGCCATAAAAATGATTGATATCACAATGCAACTCGTTAGATCCGACGTGCCTTAAGCGACTTTGTGTACGTTTGGATACGAAACTGAGCTGATATGATAATTTCGAGGAATGACGAGAAGGATTTCGCTTAAATGCACTGTTCAGCCCTTGCTTGGTCGTCAAAGCGACTTCGTGGCTGAGTCGGTTAAAGTACGTGGGATATAACAACAGTTTCCTTCTGCCCAGAGGGATGCATGTTCGAATGCTGCCGGAGAACGCATATTTTTTTCTATAATATGATTACTTGAATAGACGAAAATAAATCTACTGTTTAATAAATAAACGGAGCGCCTACTCACCTACGAGTATCGACTAAGTGATAAAAATCTGTCCGATCCATTACTTCTTTGAAATATATATATATATATATATATATATATATCATATTATTAGGTAATACACAGATCCAAATAGGATATAATCCAGAGAGCCCAATGTAAAAACAGAGCAAACATTATATAGGGTGACCCCCAAAAATGGGAATTTTTGAAGTGTGTATTGCCAGACATGAGCAAGTGGCAACACTGCGAGACAGTGACCTTGAGCAAGTAAACATTTCGCCATTTAGAATTCAACATGAAATTCACAGTATCCCAGTTGAGATGTTGCAGCAGTCAATGAGGAATCTCAACAGCAGATTTCAAGAATGCATTCGTACAGGAGGACGCCATCTACAGGACGTAATTTTTAATAAATGAAAATTCCATCATTGTTTCTTAAATGGCATGTTTGATGGTTTCAATTACTATGAATAAAATATTTTTCTTCCATCAATCTTGGTTTTAATTGATTGTTAAAAAGTTCCCGTTTGTTTTGGACACCCTGCATATATATATATATATATATATATATACCGCGCCAATAACCGTTTCATTATGAATGTGAGGACAGTGAAATCGTGGAGCCGAGTTTAAATTCTTGTTGATTCTGTTTCGTTCACTTCGCAATAATGCCATGAATGGATACGTCTTTTTTCATCGGAGAAGGAAAAATCTGATATTAACCCTAAAGAGGGATGTTTTGGACTCTTGGACTTACACTGTGCACCGTTTATCTCTTATTAGTTAATCCGTAAAGAACACAAGCTTTTACCTCTATATTCCAATCCTCCGTGCGGACAGACTAGCAATCCTGTTCTAAACAGGCCGTCATCTGTCGAAATCGATGGTAGATTTCACTGTAGTGATTTAGTAAGCGTAGCTTAGAGGTGACACAAGGTAGCAAGTATGTCGCCTTTATGGAGCCCCCATTGAGGATCGAACTTTCTGCTCTACAGAGACAAGCTTGCTAGCCATGATTTCACGTTGAAGGTACCCAAGAGAGTTCATTATGAAGAATTATGGAAAATAAAGTATATAATATTTTTTAAAAAATCCACATTACAACCAAAAAACCATTTCCGGTTTCTCTCTTTTTAATGTACACACTTTTCTCTCGTTGGAACTACTATAACCTCTTCCCTATATATATATATATATATATATATATATATATATATATATATATATATAGTTAAACATAGAGAGCCAGAAAAACCTACCAAGGTTTCACCTAAGCGGATCCGCAGGGATGGATATATATATATCTTTAAATGATAATGTTATTAAGCTTATCAGACAATGTGAAAGGAATTTAAATAGAGGAAACTTGTCTATATTATTTAATGAAACATGCATCAATACATACATATATATATTGTTATCCACACACAGACTGTTTCGCTGTATCACAGCTCATCAGTTTGGCCATACGTCCGGTTACCTCTAGCTAGGATCGAAACCCGACTGAATTAGCGTCAGTCGGTGATTCTACTACTAATCTCTTGGCACACGGCAGTGATGAAGGTGATTTTTTTAAGCGTATTTATTTTTAGATAAACACACAGTGACTGAGAGAACTCAATTCGGTTTAACGAAGAGTCTTGCATATATATATATATATATATATATATATATATATATATATATATATATATATATATATATATATACCTATCTTAAACAAACCTGCTTTTTGCCTATTTTAATTCTTTTATGTACGTAAACTGAATGCCTTTCTTAAAGAAATCGCATGTTAATAAACTGTATAAATGTTTCATTCTGTAACAGCCACACTTGTTCTATCTCATACAAACCCTTTGGTTGACGGGCTAAAGAGAAGGCGAGGTGGGTGATTCCGTGTCAGGTAAGAGAGAGAAACAGAGAAGGATGAGTGTTAGTGTCGTCCATTCGACCATCTCATGAATTTACCCATCTTCTCTCTAAAGATAAAAGTTATCATAATCTTGACGAGATGGGCAAACGCGGCTCGTTCTCTGTTGATAATAAATAAGATTAAAATCATTGGGATCAAAACTTGTTAGAATAGTGAGGGGTCTTCGAGGTACGCGAGGTTGGAGAAGGTGGCATAATTCCAGAGTGGGGGGGGGTTACTGCACGCTATTACGCTCACTTTCTTTTCTCTCTCTCATCTTTCTAGTTTTCTCTTTCTGTCTTTCTCACAATTTTGTTTTGTACTCAAACTTTTTCTCATTTTCTTTTTTACCTTCTCTCTCTCACTCATTCCCCCTTTAACATTCATACACTTTCTCACACTTATTTTCATCTTTTCATTCTCACTTTCTATTTTTTTCCTCCTCTCTCTCTGTCGCTTAATTGGCCTCTTTCTGTCTTTCACCTTCTCTCTTTCATTTTCTGTCTCTCGCCTTTTCTAACTCTCATTTTCTGTGTTTCGTCTTCTCTCTCTTTCTCTCATTTTCTGTCTTTCGTCTTCTCTTTCTCATTTTCTGCCTTTCGTCTTCTGTCTCTCACACTCTTTCATTTTCTCTTTCGCCTCCTCTCTCTACCATTTTCTGCCTTTCGCCTTCTCAGTCTCATTTTCTGCCCTTCACCTTCTCTCTCTCTCATTTTCTGTCTTTCACCCTCAATCTCCTTCACTTTATTTTTTTCATACTTTTTTCTTACAGTCTTCTCTATCCCGCATTCTATTTCGTTCACTTTCCTTCTCACTTTTCTCCCACCCTCTATTTGTTTCATCCTTTTTTATTTCACTTTCTTTCTCATCTTTCTCATTCTCTCTCTCTATATATTATTTCTTTTTTTTTACCTCCTTATCTCTCTCAATTTCCTTCTCTTTCTCTCTCTCTCTCTCTCTCTCTTTTTTCCAACATCTTAGCGATGGTGTAAAGGAGATGGGAAATAATTCAGAAGAAGCGGGTGGGAAGGGAATTGATGCCAGGACTTAGGCACGCGCTCTGCCTAGTGGATGACACGGGATGTTCTTGGCGGGCGGGGGGGAACTGACGAATGCGTGGATATTTAGGTGGAGTGGGTTGAGATTCGTAATCAGGCATTTCCGAGTGAAATATGACACCTTACCAACGGGCATAAACAGAGAACTCATTAAGAAACACCCCCTATTCGATCCCTCGCTCAACAGCTCCCACTTCGATAGTCGTTGCCCTTATTAGACAAGTTGTACACCTGTAGTCGAACTAGTAGAGTCGACAATAATAATAATAATAATAATAATAATAATAATGGTCAAAACTAAGTAAATAATAATTATTATTATAATAAATGCCCTGTTGTTTCTCTCGGCACAGCTTTCATGGCATCTAATCTTAATTGATTAAAGGTGTTAACATGTACACGTTTTGTTTTGGTGAATGAAGGTGAGCTACAGTAAATACCCCGTTCAGTACCACATATTTTCTTGTCACTTAGTTGACTATAACCCGTTAGGCATACCATCTCTCGGCTGAAGCACTGTTAATCTCTGTTCATGGGTGGAACTAGTGGGGGGGGGCATCATAACCGTGTGAGGAGAGAGTTGTCTTTTTTCTTTTCTTTTTTGAGGCAGCCAAGGCGACTTTGGAGTCACATCTAGATACCTGGAAACACTTTCAGTTGCAAACCGTCTGAACGGACTGTCATCTGACCTGTAGGTATTTATAACTGAGCCCCGCCTATATCACGCATATTTGGCTGTGATGCATGTGCCCGGTATATCCTTATCAGACTGGGTTTTATGGTGGATATATTGCGCTTTGTATATCTGGACCCTAGCGTTAACTTGGTGGCGTGCTACTCTCTAACTCAATAATAATAATAATAATACCAGAACAGACATGGGCGGGAATCACAGAAGAAGATGTTAAATGTGCACTGAAAAAAGCATACAACTGAAATCTCCAGGAATAGATAAAATTCTAACTTCTGGCTATATTATTTAAATACAGCACACAAAAAAACTCGCCAAAGAACTTCAAGAAATGGTTACCGATCCAACTAAAATTCCTGCATGGATGACCAAAGGAGTTACCTTTCTTCTACCCAAAAATAGTGACACAAATATTCCGAAAAACTATAGACCAATTACATGTCTTCCAACAACATACAAACTGTTAACATCTATTTTAACAAAACAGACATATTTCTTCTTGGAAAGAAATGACATACTACCACTTGAACAAAAAGGGTGCAAACGAGGCTGCTACGGATGTAAAGACCAATTACTTATTAATAGGATGATCCTGGAAAACTGCTTCGGTGAAAAAAAAAAAATCTTAGTATTGCCTGGATAGATTATCGTAAAGCATTCGATAGTGTACCACATTCCTGGATCTTAAAGTCTTTAAGTATGTACAAGGTATCACCCGTTATCATCAATTTCATCAAACAATGTATGTCGATATGGAAAACTACACTTTACCTCAATCATAAAAATGGAACCTATAAGTCTGGCGAAATAAACATCAATAGAGGAATATTTCAAGGTGACTCTTTGTCTCCTTTATTATTTTGCATATCACTTATAGCATTAACAGCCAACTTAACAAGACAGAATGCGGTTACAAAAATAGCTCAAAAAAAAAAATAAACCATCTATTTTACATGGATGACTTAAAATTGTATGCTAGGAATGACAATGAGCTGGAAGGTCTTCTGCAAACTGTAAAATGCTTCAGTGAAGACATCGGAATGAAATTCAATTTGGATAAATGTGCTAAAGCTACAGTTTTACGAGGATCGCTACAACAAACTTCCTCTATTAGTTTAGACCCTGCTGTAACAATAAAAAGATTTAGAACAAGGAGAAGCTTATAAGTACCTAGGTGTAAATGAGAGTGAAGGAATTCACCATAAGAAAAATGAAAGAAATAGTGCGTAAAGAGTACTATAGAAGGGTACGACTGGTATTAAAAACTGAATTGAATTCTCAGAACAGAATTATGGCCATTAATAACCTAGCCATCCCAGTGGTCCAATATAGTTTCAACATCTTGAACTGGACTCTAAATGACATCAGACAAATGGATTTCTAAAACAAGAAAGCTTCTTTTCTACAAGTATAAGATGCATCATCCAAAGGCTGATGTAGACCGTCTATACATACCCCGTAAAGAAGGTGGAAGAGGTCTTATTCAGCTAGAATTGTCATGCACAAGACAACAACTATTGGCTTACTAACTTACATGGAAACAACAAATGACTGGATGATAAAATTAGTGAAACAACATGAAAACAAAAAAGAAAAATATTCAATAATAAAAGAAGGCAGTAAATACAAACAACATTTACATTTAGTAGATTCTGTAGTAAATCAAAACAGAAGCCAAGAACCAACTATTGCAGCAAAAAGATATGAAAAAAAGCCAAGGATAAAGCCCTTGAACAGATGAAACAACGCTGGCAAGACAAACCTCTGCATGGCCAATATCCAGAACGTGCAAATAAAACCCAATGTTGATAAAGTTAATACTCATCGATGGTTACGAGCATCTGGATTAAAGTCTGAAACTGAAGGCTTTATTCTTGCAGCGCAAGACCAGAGTCTTTTCACTAGGAATTTTCAGGCAAATATCATACATAATAATGTGGATCCAAATGCAGGTTCTGACAAATACCAAGAAACAATAGACCATCTAATCTCAGGATGTTCTATACTTGCCCCAAATGAATATAAAAATCGTCACGATAGAGTGGGGCAATACTTACACTGGACAATATGCAAACACTTTGGAAAAATGTGTAAGCAAACACTGGTATGAACATCGGCCAGCGCCGGTTACAGAAATAGAAGATGTCACCATTCTATGGGATTATACCATCCACAAAGACAGAAAAATTGAAGCAAATAGGCCGGACATTATTGTCAAAAACCAGAAAGAAAAACTTGCCTACTAATTGATATGGTTTGTCCAGCGGATTGTAACATAGCAACCAAGGAATTTGAAAAACTATCAAAATACAAAAGACCTGGAAATTGAAATAGAAAAATGTGAAATTGAAAACAAGAATAATACCAGTGGTAATAGGTGCACTTGGAATTATAAAAATGGAACAAAACAACACATTGAAAGAATCCCTGAAACCCCAGCTTAAGAGACATACAGAAAATTGTCTTTATATACAGTACACACACTAAGGAGAACTTTGTCTATGTAACGCTAGCAACTTCATCGGAGATAAAAAAAAAAAAAATTAACATGAAATGTGGCCATAACAACACACCACGACCTGCCTTAGGTCTTTCCGCAGACTTGGTAGGTAGTGTGTCCATAGCAGAAATCGAATGATGATGATGATGACAATAATAATAATAATAATAATAATGAAAATAAGAATTAGAATAATAAGAATAAGAACAAGAATTAGAATAAAAATAAGAATAATTATAAGAACAATAAGAAGAATAAAAACAATAATAATAAGGATAATAAGAATAAAATCGAGAATAATAAAAATAACGAGGAGAATAATAATAATAATAATAATAATAATAATAAGAAGAAGAAGAAGAAGAAGAAGAAGAAGAAGAAAATAATATTTAGGCTGTACAAAAAAAAAAAAGTAAAAAAATTACTAAACCCAAACTATATACCCCCTATGTAAAATAAAAAAAATAATCCTTGATAATGGCTAAAAGTGTAGCCGAAAGTACTCGAACATATACAACATATCGGTCGTTCTTAATGAAACTTTTATAAAACAGGGATTGCTGCCGAAATCCACACACATGCAAACACACACACACATATATATATATATATATATATATATATATATATATATATATATATATACAAGTATAAGTGCGTAGTCTTAAATACAATCACATGTGTTATCTATATTTTTTATATATTTTAAAAAAAAAGATGCTGACACTCGATTTGTTCCTGGAATTTTGTTACAATCAGAAATGTTTCATACGAAAATTCACAAACACTTAAACAAAAGTCGAATGGAGAATAAATGTTAAAATAAAATAAAAATGTAAAGTAAAAAAATGAACATACGAAAAAAGATGTAGAATTAGTAAAAACAGATTAGAGTACTTGTTTAAATTTAAGAAAATTAGCCAATTAATGTCTTAAGCATTTTACCCAAGCAAGGCAATAAAGCCACTAAAATGTAAGAGGTTACTGAGTGTGAGAGGACATGAGAAAAAAAAAAACACTATTAAAGAAAGAGAACAATAAAAGAATACAAACTTGGATGACAGTAGGTAACGATTGACATTGCATTTAAATTTTTAAAGATCAAAGTTGACTGGAAAGCACGAAGCCGGAAGAGTGTTCCACATGCGTGAAGCCCTAGCGAAGAAACTGTTAGCGTAGATCTTACAGTTACAGCTAACCATTTTAGGTGTAAAATTATGAGAACTTTCCGTTAATCTAGCACTGCATTTAAATTCATAAAATCTAGGTACGATAGAGGGAAGCTCCTCCGAAAAATTACTATAAAAGTATATATAGAAAAAGCAGAGGTAAGCAACAATTACGACTGTGGGAAAGTAAATGAAGACGAGATGACAGGTTAGGGCCAATAACATTGCAGATTCTACTTTGAATTGAATAAAAAATCTCTAAATACATAGCAGAAGCATCAGACCCGCTGTGGCAGAAATAATCAAAGCATGACGGAATGGTAGATTTATAAATATCTAAGATCGATTCTGACGAGAAAAAAAAAAACGTTTAGCACAATACAATGACCCAGAATTTGTAGCTGCACATCTAGAAATTGACTTAATATAATCTTTCCACTTCGTGTCAGCTGAAAACATTAGCGCAATGAGCCACTCCTTTGGAGGTGAGCATCAGATGGAAACCAAAATGTTTTCTCTCAGACGATTAAAAGAACACAGTTTCGTTTTGATCACGTTGAATTTCAAAAGCCAATGCTTGCCTCAGTTCACAGATTGTTGGCATTTTTTTTTACATCAGTTGCCTTATCGAACCGATCAGATTTACAATTACTCAGTACAATAATATATGGTTCAATATATAGATGAACTTTTTAGAAACAGTTCATTGACTGACTTCTTAGAAACTCAATATAACTCAAGAAGCCAGAAGTGTGTGTGTATATATATATATATATATATATATATATATATATATATATAAGCGAAACCAGTTAAAATATAAAAAAGTATAAAAAGGAAAATAATAAATTATTTTTCTACGAAACAAACACTGAAAATCAGTTGTAAGAAACAAGTTTTAATTTCTGTAAAAATTCATATATTATAAATCAATATCACTATATTAAATATTAGTGCCTTTTTCCCAATCCTCATTTTAGTCTATACAATAAGTTTTGGTACAGAATCTTATTAACAATATATATATATATATATATATATATATATATATATATATATATATATATATATATTTTATTATACTTAGCCTAAAATTATATATATATATATGAAGAAAATTTTGAAAAAAACAAACAAAATCCTTAAATGTAGTTAAAATGAAAAGAAATGTCGACGTCTGACGTTTCGTCTTGAAAAAGGTTTATTAAACCGAAACGTCAGACGTCGACATTTCTTTCATTTTAACTACATTTAAGGATTTTTGTTTGTTTTTTCAAAATTTCTTCATTCTGTCGGATTTTATATCCATTATATATATATATATATATATATATATATATATATATATATATATATATATATATATATATATATGAGAGAGAGAGAGAGGGAGAGTGATAACCATATATGTGAGCGATTACGTACACATACAGGTGAGTAAATATCTATTTCATCAATGGTGTAGACAAAATGGTGCTCGATGTACTTAAAACTATAAAGTATATATTAACAATTACACATATACCTACATTTGCTGTAGTTTCGTGGCTTTCCCCATTCATCAGGTGCAAAATGTTATAAACTGTTCAATTGAACAGAAGTAGAGGAAAAATAACGTTAAATTTTCAGAATTTTAAATTTGTGGTGTAATGGACAACGGCTCGGGATGAGGAACTGGAGAGCCGAGTTCGAATTCCAGTCGGGTTATTTACATTCACTTATGCGCAAACACCTTTCGGAAAGTTATGAATCCATTCCACCAAGCTATGAATTGCCTGTGGTAGACTTGGTTGGCAACCAGTCTACCACAGAAAGAAACAGTAACCTACTGTGAAAATATTTTTTGCCAAGTCAGTCATGAATCGAAAGAGACATGATCGCCCCAGCATGTACCGCTCTCATTGAATGAATCCAATAGAGGAAGGCGAATTTGACATCTGTGACAGACAACGCGGTGGCAGGTCAACTGCTACTGCGAAAAAGGCCAAAACACCGTTACAAGATATGATAGACAGTGCAGTTTAGCCCAATTTATTGCTTTCTCAAATGTCTGTACAAAAAGGGTTCCCAGAATTCTAACACTTAATGAAAGAGTAAAAGTTGCTCAAGAGCTGTACAATCCGGACAGCGCGTCTTCAATTGAGATAAAGTGAAAAAAGAGAACTAGTAAATGACTAAGAAATCAGCCAAAAATATTGACGAGGCGAGTACCTATTCTCTTATTTATGTAATAGCCAGCAAAGAAGGACTATGGTGAGGACTACATTTTGTATTCTGGAACGTTTTCGTATACTTTTCTGCTTCTTTTAAATCTGGTGTAATTGAAGATGAAAAGTTATTACATTTTGCCCGCACATACTACTTAAAAGTGCTACATTTATAGGGGGAGGAGATTTCAATTTCTGATACAGAGTATTTTTATATATAGATATTATGAACAGAAAAATCAATAACGCTTGGTGACTGTCAGCTTCACGTCTCATGCGGTCACCATTGATTTCTATAATAAAATGTTCAAAAACTTATCTTCCTTACTTCGAGATTTGCAGATGTAACCAGCTCATCAGGTGGACAGAAAGTTCAATTGAAACTGGACTATCTAACTCCTGATGAGCGGATTACATCTCAAGCTGAAACAAAGTTTTTTGCTTATATATATATATATATATATATATATATATATATATATATATATATATATATATATATATCCAATGTTCATAACATTTAATTTAAAATAGCGCTCAATACAAAGTATAGAAATCGGTGCAATATCATAAAATAAATAATATATGTATATATATATATATATATATATATGTGTGTGTGTGTGTGTGTGTGTATGTAGGCAAAAAGTGAAATCGTTAGAAAAGTCTATACAAAACTTGTTGTATACAGAAAATAAGATTTGGAAAAACACTTAACATTTACATATGTTTTTACAGAGAAATATTAAAATTAAAATTGTTTTATTTACAAATATGTTTTTAGAAAAAAATGTTTTGATTTAACCGGTTTCGCTTTTAGCTTTCCGAAACGTTTGTAAATATTTATATTCCCACGTGTTGACGCTTGTGCTTTGAACAAATGAAAAAATCAAGGGGGCAACTAGTTTTATATGTTGCTTATGGTAGAGAAAATATAATAATATCTATTTTGAGGGGTGTGCCTTTGCAATGAATTGAGTATTGGTTTAAATTTGCTGATAAAATTTTTCTTTATTAATACACTTTTGGTGGTTTGTAGTAGCAATGATAGAATTGGAAGATTTTAAAATTTGGTAGAATTCGTCCTCCGTATTCCTCTATATGTTGGCTAAGGGTTATTTTTTCTTGTATGGGAATCCCTAATTTGTTGTCGATGAACTGTCATCCTTTGTTGGAATTTCTAGCCGGTTTGACCAATGTAATGTTCGTGGCAATCTTTGAATGTTATTATGTATATTAAATTCTCCGAGTTGCATGAGAAATCATTTTTAATTTCGAATTTGGATCCGTCTTTGAAGTGAAATTCATGGCCTTCTAATAGGTAGCTGCATACTCCGCAGAAGGGTAGGTTGCATTTTTTCCCCTGAGGAAAATTAATTGTGTTCTCCACTTTTGCACTCGTCAGTATCTGTTTTAGTGATTTTGGTTGTCGTTTACTTTTTATGATTGGATATTTTTGTAATAGGCTTTTCATTTTTTGTCCTTTAGTAGGATTGGTAGATTTAGTTGTATGTGTGTCTGTAGATTTCTGTGTTCTTTGGGTTGAAAGTTGAGATATAAGGGATGACCTTTTTTTTTTCTTTTTCCTTTTTGTTTCTCGAATTGTGTTTCCCTTTTCAATTCTGTTGTTGATTAAACTTTAATGGTATTCTGTATTGATGAACATGTTTCCATCTTTTCTAGTCTGTAGTCTCCTGTTGTTGTGTTTGAGACTAGTGAACAGATTCGCTTGACTAGGTTGAATGGGATGTTGATACGAGTGTGTTTCGGATGGGAAGATGTGAAAAGGAGATACTGTCAAGAGTCAGTAGGTTTAAAATATATGTCGGTTTCTAGTTTACTGTTTTTTTTTGTTATTAATATTTCTAAAAAGGTTAGTTTTTGGTTGTTGTATTCCATAGTAAATTGGATGCTAGGATTTATATTATTAATAGATGCTGGAATGTTCTTAGTTTATCAAGATTTTCATTCAACAACATAAAACAACAGTCACTTATTTTCTCCAGTTTAATTTTATGTAGTAGCTAAAGTCATTCCTATGGATTTCCGAGGTTCTTTCATAGATTTTTTGTTCATGGTATCCCATGACTAGGTAGCCATATGTTAGTGCAACCTTTGTCCCCATAGTTGCTTCTGATTTTCATCGGTAGGGTGTTTCATTGAGCATGAAATAATTGTTTTTTTAAGATAAATTCAAGGCTTTCTATGATGACATTTCCATTGACAGGCTTTCGTAGCTCATGAAGGCACGTTTCTAGCCAGTTTTTTTTATTAGCCTCTATTCCTTAATCGTGTGGGATGTTGCTATATAGGTTCAAAACAACCATTGAGACTATGGAAGTATTATGGTTTACCTTGTTTGGTAGATGGTTGAGAAAATCTATATAATCTCGTATGAAGCTCCGAACGTGTCTGATGAGAGGTTTCAAAAGGATGTCTAGGAAATTGTTTGGGTGGTGTGTCTCGTTGATGAGTTTATGTTTGTGTACTTTAGGTAGTCCATAAAGATTGCTTGTTTTACATCCATAGTTGATAAGATAGTCATATTCATTACAAGTAAGACAGCCTCGGTATGGACGTATTAAATTGGTGGGTTTTTATCACTTTATGAGGTTGGTATTCTTTGGCCTCTTCATAGTAGGTATCTTCCTGTAACATATGATGATGTTTGTGTATTGTATTGTAGGTATCGTCCTGTAGCATATGATGATGATGCTTGTGTATTGCATTGTAGCTATTGTCCTGTAGCATATGATGATGCTTGTGTATTGTATTTTATTGTAGGTATCTTTCAGTAGCATATGATGATGCTTGTGTATTGCATTGTAGGTATCGTCCTGTAGCATATGATGATGCTTGTGTATTGTTTATTATTGTAGGTAACTTTCTGTAGCGTATGATGATGCTTGTGTATTGTATTGTAGGTATCGTCCTGTAGCATATGATGATGATGCTTGTGTATTGTATTGTAGTTATCCTTCTGTAGCATATAATGATGATGCTTGTGTATTGTATTGTAGGTATCGTCCTGTAGCATATAATGATGATGCTTGTGTATTGTATTGTAGGATATGTCCTGCAGCATATGATGATGATGCTTGTTTATTGCATTGTAGGTATATTCCTGTAGAATATGATGAAGCTTGTGTATTGCATTGTAGCTATCGTCCTGTAGCATATGATGATGCTTGTGTATTGTATTTTATTGTAGGTATCTTTCTGTAGCGCATGATGACGCTTGTGTATTGTATTGTAGGTATGGTGCTGTAGTATAAAATGATGATGCTTGTGTATTGCATTGTAGCTATCGTCCTGTAGCATATGATGATGATGCTTGTGTATTGTATTGTAGGATTAGTCCTGTAGCATATGATGATGATGCTTGTGTATTGCATTGTAGGTATCGTCCAGTAGCATATGATGATGATGCTTGTGTATTGTATTGTAGAATTAGTCCGGTAGCATATGATGATGATGATTGTGTATTGTATTGTAGGTATCGTCCAGTAGCATATGATGATGATGCGTGTGTATTTTATTGTAGGATTAGTCCTGTAGCATATGATGATGATGCTTGTGTATTGTATTGTAGAATTAGTCCAGTAGCATATGATGATGATGCTTGTGTAATGCATTGTAGGTATCGTCCTGTAGCATATGATGATGATGCTTGTGTATTCTATTGTAGGATTAGTCTTGTAGCATATGATGATGATGCTTGTGTATTGCATTGTAGGTATCATCCAATAGCATATGATGATGATGCTTGTGTATTGCATTGTAGGTATCATCCAATAGCATATGATGATGATGCTTGTGTATTGTATTGTATGATTAGTCCAGTAGCATATGATTATGATGCTTGTGTATTGCATTGTAGGTATCGTCCTATAGCATATGATGATGATGCTTGTGTATTGTATTGTAGAATTAGTCCGGTAGCATATGATGATGATGCTTGTGTATTGCATTGTAGGTATCTTCCTGTAGAATATGATGAAGCTTATGTATTGTATTGTGTGTATCTGCCTGTAGCATATGATGATAATGCTTGTGTATTGTTTTGTATTTTAGGTATCTTTCTGTAGCATATGATGATGCTTGTGTATTGCATTATAGGTATCGTCCTGTAGCATATGATGATGATGATTGTGTATTGCATTGTAGGTATCGTCCTATAGCATATGATGATGATGCTTGTGTATTGTATTGTAGGTATCTTTCTGTAGCATATGTTTATGTTCCTGCATTTTTTTGTATTATTATCATCATCCTTGGTAATGGCTAAAAGAATAGCCGAAATCGCTTGGACATGCAGAACATTTGGATAGTTTTTACATACTTTGTATCCAGAATGGAAAACACTTGTACGAACAGAAGAAAAATTAAATATAAAGTTTAATAGACAGTACCTTCTTTGTCGTCTTTAACGAAACATGTATTAAAGAGATATTGCTGCCTGAATACACAATATATATATATATATATATATATATATATATATATATATATGTGTGTGTGTGTGTGTGTGTGTGTGTGTGTGTGTGTGTGTGTGTGTGTGTACGTGTGCTTGTGCGTTAATTGGCATCAAATACAGATCAAATATGGATTGGAATCCGACAGTATGATAAGATAAAATAGGATATTTATAAACCCAACATGTTTTGCTTTTATTAAAGTTTTTATCAGAGAATGGAAAAATGTTATTTTTTTGTGTTATTTGATTCTCACTGGTTAAGCAGACTTCATGTGCATTTGATTAGTCAAGCAGCGCCCGTATGTATAATTTTGCGTGTAAGTATATCAGAATTCTAGTTTGTCTATACAGGATGCAGATGATAGAGTATATATATATGTATGTATGTATGTATGTATGTGTGTGTGTGTGTGTGTGTGTGTGTGTGTGTGTGTGTGTGTGTGTGTGTGCCTAGTAAGGATTACTTATGCTTGACGGTTGTCCGCAAGATGATTTGGCGGCATTTTTACGTCAACGAATCAATAAAAAAAAAACTCTTAAATACATGTTTCATTTAACAAGACTGACAAGATACTTTTGTTCAGTTTTTATGTTTCTTCTATGCTTAGAAGTGTTTTTTGAATGGCTCACAGTTTATCTGAAAGCGCTAAATATCAACAAACTTTAGGAAACTCATTAAGTCCAGGAAAGAGAAAATTTTCACGTATAATACATATAAGTCTACCATTCGTCGTTGTTTTGAATGCTACTGCCACATCTGGTCTGATTCTCCCGATATATATTTAGAGATTGTTGATAAAATCCCCACAAAATCTGTAATGTTATGGGTCCTGATCTGGTATCGTGGCTACAGACACTTTCCAATCGTCGTAATGTAGCTCCACCGGTCCTTTTCTATAAATACTGTTAAGGGGTTCTCCCCTTTTTACACAAATGGACTCACCCAGTATATACACATACTACTGCTACGTGAAGACCTGAGAGAGCAACAGACAGACAGAACGAACGTAGCCAGCAAGAGTCACAGTGAGCAAGCAGGTAGACTCAGTAAGAAGTCATACAGCGATACTTCAATACCAAAGACTGTTATAGATATTTTGCTACTAACCCGTATTCCTGGAACTACTAACCTGCATTACCAGTTTGTATTATTACGTTAATACATTATTTTCCTATCTTCATTCTTGGCGTTTGTTATTTATTGGTACCGGATTTCATCCCGGAATCCACGTCAAATAGTTTCATGGTAATTGCTCTTATGAACTTAACTCTATGGTACTTAGATTCTATTAATTTAAGCGCAGTACTAGATATTCGGCAAGGTTTCATAATTTGAAAGGTGAAGCTGCGATATTTAACCATAAGTTCTATGTTAACAATTTCTTATCACTTGTGAAACTGCAGGTTTCTTTTGATCTTCAAAAATTTAAATGAAATGTCAAGCGTTATCTACTGTTTTCTTAATTCCTTTTCTTTTATTGTTCTCTCTTCTTAATAGTGTTTTTTTTTATTTTTTCTCATATTCTTTAACATCTTGCCCTAATGGCTTTTTGCCTTGGTTTGGTGAAAATATATATATATATATATATATATATATATATATATATATATATATATATGTGTGTGTGTGTGCTTATAGGTCTGTTATATAACACAAAAGCACTCTATTTATATTGCCAAAGAAAGAAAATATGTATATGTACGTGCACGTATATGTGCGTATACGTATATTTTATCATATCCATCTCTCTCTCTCTATCTCTATATATATATATATATATATATATATATATATATATATATATATATATATATATATATATATTGGGTATGTTTCGTTGAACAAGACTGACAGGGTACTTTTAGTTATTTCAGTATATTTTTCTTTTGTTTATTTGTGCAAGTGTTATCTGCATGTATGACAGTATGCTTACATCATCCTAGAGCGTGGGCACCGCGAGGTAGTGTAATGGTTAACAAGCTTGTCTCGCTGGAAGAATTAGGAATAAGTAGTGTGTTCGATTCTCACTGGTGCCCCATATTTTCGGCCTTGTGCCACATCTGACCTACGCTTGGAAAATCACTTTAGGCACCTCGGCGTGGTGTAATGGTGAGCAAGCTTGTCTCGGTAGATCAGTTACGACTGAAAAGTGAGTTCGATCCTCACTAGGTGCCCCATACTTTCGGCCTTGGGCCCCATACTTTCGGCCTATTGCCACTTAGAAAATAACTATATCATACAGGGTGTGCCGGGTAATTTTAAACAAATTGGTTGGCAGGTCAAACTTTTCGGCCCGCTTAATGTAATTGTTCAGTGGGATTGTAATCCCAGCATAAACTGTTAACTCAGACGACTGAGCTGGCCACGCCCATCTCCCTTTTTGGTAGCTATTTTAAAAAGGACACTTATAATTAACATCCGAAATAGTTGAAATACCTATGGGAAATAATGAGGAAAGAAGGCCTAGAAAATTTCATACGCACAAGACACAGTGAAGTCAAGAGTGACAGAGGAGCGCAGCGCATAACAAACATAGCGAGCCTGGTTGGCAGAACAGAGATTAGGAGAGATAACAGAAAGACAAAATTTTCTAAGAGCTACAAAGGGCAGGAAATTGTGGAGAGACATAACTGAATACGTTCTGAAGGGACACAGCACATAGGAAAAAAAAAATTGTGTTTTTATTTATTCGTTTTCTTCTGCTAAGATTGGGTAAAAAAAAAGTCGAAAAATCTAAAAATTTCGACCTGACAGTAAAGGCATGGGTAGAAATTTTTTCCTTATTTAATTTTAAAAAAGATTTATTCATCCACCACCTCTTAAGAATATTTGGGTACCTTCTCGTTTAAATAGTGCCTAACAAAACTAAGTTGCAATTTTATAACAGCCCTTCATTTGCTCGTCAAAAATCCGTATTTGTCATTCTAATGCTAACCATTTTTTTTCATGTATTAGCACGTAAGAGAATGTAATTGATGCGACTGGAATTCGAACTCGGCTCTCCAATTCCTCAATCCGAGCTATTATCCATTACTCCACCGATCTAATTCCCTAGTATATAACAGATCCTTAATAACTTCGATACGTAGACTAGTTGCCATCAAAGGTTATAGAACCCGGTTTGTCCTGCTATTTACCCATAAGTGAAGAGGATCCATACCTTTTCCAACGATATTAGCAAGTAAGTGAATGTAATGGATGCGACTGGAATTCGAACTCGGCTTTCCGATTCCTCAGTCCGAGTTGCTATCCATTACTCCACCGAAACACTCCACGCCACCCTAACAGATCCTTAATAACGTAGATTTATCATTTATTACAAAGAATTCAAAACGTCTAATTTAATACTTAGAAATATTTTTTTAAAATTATATACATGTTCTACTTAGGGGAAAAAAGTCAATAACTGTTTATTCAATAAGATCGCCCTCAGTCTCGAGGCCGGCTTACATCAGGCGAGTCTCGCTTTTGATAGCGACCTTTAATGAGTCTTTAGTATTGTGGCGCCAATGGCTGGTCTTCTCCCTTCTCCTGACGATGCACAAGAAGAGTAAAGGATTCAAATCAGGAGAGTTAAGAGGCCACTTAGGTGAAGGTGAAATCACTGAGAAAATTCCCGGTCAGCCAATTGAACTGTGTGAATGAGATAAGAACCCTCGCTCAATCAGTGGCTCGACATTAGTGGTAGCATTGACTCTCAGGCCCTGAGTGAAGATCTCGGTGACATGACATAACTTTGTTTTGGTGGGTTTGGAAATTTTACCACTCACAAGACATATCAAAGTTAAAAGTTTTATGGGAAAGCCGTGGGCTACCTGCCTGATGAGTTTATGTTAATGAATGGCAGAAAGGGCGTGGGAAGGTTTGGATAAAAGATATATATTACTAATCAAGAGCTACAAAGAGTAGGAAGTGGTGGAGAGCCATGATCGAACACGCCCTGAAAGGACACAGCACATCGAAGTAATTGGGATTACAATCCCTGTAGTTGGCAGCTAGTACAAATATCACAGCATGCCTTTTCATTTTCTGTGTCAAATTGGAAATTAACATGTTAATGCACTCGATACGTCTGATAGAGAAATGAGAATATCAAAATTCTGTGCGTTCCACATAACATTATGCGAGATCATCTTTCATCTATGAATCGTTAAAGATGTTTTTTTTTTCAAATACATAAAATTTGTTATAACTACTTCTAAAACAATAAAAGACTTATTACAAAACATTAAACAAAATATCAAGCTAAATTTTGACAGAGGAATTTTCTCTATCACCTTTAATAATTGCCACAAGGTATACATAGGAGAAACGTCAATGAATTTAAATGAACGATTATATGAACACAAAAGGGATCTTTTACAAAACAACTCACTCAGTGCATTAGTTGCTCACTGTAATGAGTTTGACCATAATTTTGGTTAAAAAAATCCTACTTTAATTAAAAGAGAAAGCAATTTGCTAATACGAAAATGTATAGAAAGGGCTTTAATTGCTAGATCACCCACAGTAAATTTAGTCTTTTCTACAAATACTTTCACGGTAACTACTCCGACGAGCTATTTCCGCTAGTTCCCAAACTGCATGAATTTAAACGTGCCACTAGGTCGGCATCTCGGTCCCATCCTTTCACTGTCGAATCGGTTAAATGTAGCCATCTCTTCTACTCCAATAGTTTCATTTTGCGCACTTCCCATCTGTGGGACTCCCTTCCTCTTACTTGCTTCCCTGATAGCTATAATCTGCAACTATTCAAATGCAATGTCAATCGACATCTCCAGATGCCTTGATCTATTCCCCGTTCTTCTCTTCATCCTCTCCTCTATCACGTCTCTTTACCCCTGCTCCCATTTTCTGTAATTCTTTGCGTGCTAGTGGTACTCCTGCCTTGCTTGGGGTGAAAAGTTAAAAAAAAAACTATAAAAAAAAAATAAACATCCAGGTTCTTACATTTTACCATGCTTAGCAGGTCTTCTATTCGCAATTTTTTTTTTTTTTTACTAATGTTCACCCAATACAAGAACCAAGATTCACTCAAAGTAGAAGATTAATGTGTGGAATTATATTGGCGAAGGAAAGAGAAAGCGTTATGAGTATAGAGCTGAAGTAGACTTTAGTTAGAAGGGACCGGAATCCCAAAACTAATCAGAAAGCAAGGGATAAACCTCTACTCCTGTTCAAAAGACCGGAGATGAGTGTGAATTGAACGATAGGAAAACCTATCTACTTTAACTTGGGATACTCAATAACAAAATCGATAGCAACATAAACAAAGACAAAAAGAAACTAATTGAAATTGTCTAGACTATTTACCCAAAATATATTTAAAAAAAAAATAATTAAATTTACAAATGCTCAGCGTCCCCTCTCAGTTTTTGTGTAATCATGTCAGCGTCAGACGCGTCCATCCGAAGTTTCAATGTAAGGTAGATATCACGTGATCTAAAAGCCTGTACCTACGAACACAAAAGAGATTTGCGTTTAGACAAACATTCAAATTCTCTCGTAATACGCAGGAACAAAACTGGCCATAACATTGATTTTACTAATGCCCACCTAATTAAAAAAAAAAAAAGAACAATTCTTTAAGGAGAAAGTACTTTGAGAACTTAGTAATAACAATATCACCAACTATAAACACAAGTCAAAAACATTATATTACAAGGCCAACCTTTATTGAACTCATTCTTAAAGAATTTAACATGTTTATCTAAAACAAACGGTACATACGTAAAACATTCCCAAATCTACTACTACTATTATTACTTCTACACACATACTCTTACGATTATACATTATCATCTAATTCCCACACAGATAAACTAGAATTTTTATACACTTATATACATATAGCAATATTTACAGTTTTACAGGATGGTGTGGAACCTGCTAATATCTTGAAACTTTGGCTGGACGCGCCATCTCTCGAATGCATGTTATACATAACTGACCAATAAAAATCAAACAACACGAAAGTGTAGATAAAATATTTAATTGGCTGATAAAAAAATAATAATATTTATAAGTATTGATACATTCTTTGCTGGTACGGTTTAGCTGCGTTTTTATAAATGGTGCCGCTTATACGGTACGCTTATATTTGGATTAATTGTTGAGTTTTAAAAATGCCAGAGTGTAGCCAACCAAATATTGTCTACCATACTTATAATTTCTAGTTCTTGATAATGATCGAGATCATTGAAATTACTTGAATAAAACAGGAAAGAAAAAGGAACTTTGGAAAATTCATCCATATTTTTGATTTCGATGTACAACATCTTCGAAAATTAGAAAACTATAGTAAAAACCGACAAAGATTTTCGGTTGAATTTAGCGGAATTTCTCCGGATGAATTCGTGCCGTTTAAATATACATTACGATTTTTGTATATATGGAGATATATAGATCGGTAGAAGCACGGTGAGTAATGGACAGCGGCTTGTATTAAGGAATCGGAGAGCCGAGTTCGAATTCCACTCGAATCCATTACATTCATTTACGTGCTAACACCCTTGAGAAAGATATATGGGTAAATAGCAGGACAGTCCGGGTTCTATAGCCTTGGATAACAACCAAGAAAGAAATGGCGACCTACTGCAGGAAAATTCTACCTCGTCAGTCAGGTATCGAAAGCTACATGATCGCCTAAGCGTGTATCACGCATGGCACATAATTAGATTAGATACATGACATTATCAGACAATAAGAGAGTTACCTATAATAAATTTAAAATTTATTCTAACATTTTCTCAACAAGCGTCTTCCTAATTAAGGTTGTAAATCCAATGTACCTAAAATGTTATAAAATATTAGGGTGTTTAAAATATTTTATTAAATTTTTAATATTAGCGGGTAGTTAAAACATTATATAAAAGGCGTTCCCGTTGTATTCGTCATGCAATTTCAGTCAGTTCTGTTCCCCTTAATTACATTTTACAAAGACCAGGCACACAACAAAACATTCAACACGTCATCAAAAACACCTCCTCTGTGTTAAAAATGCTTTACGCCAAAATCTTAATTAAAAGTAAGTAATATTTGTTACAATTCAAGTTAATGAAACTTTAAATTTGCTAATTTTCATCAAATAACGTTTCAAAAAAGTACAATTTATTTTTTGAATGACTTTTTAAAGAGAATTAGTTTGTGCTGACATATCTGTTAATATGGGGGAATTTATAGATTTTACTGATAAAGGGGGGGAAAAAGATTCCAATCAATTTAAATTTAGATATACCAAAGTATTTTGCTTATTGGGATATATTAGATTTATTCTAATAGTTTAGAATTAAAACTAAAATTAAAGTTTCAAGAAAAGATTTTTCATTTTTAAAATAAATATTAAAATTACGTATCTTTTTTTTTTTGAGTTACGTACATTTACAGTCATTATTATTAATTAATATGAATAATTAATTATTAGTCAAAAACTATTTTATTAACAAACAAAAACGAAATTCTTGACAACAAATGTAGCAACATTTGAAAGAAAATTGGGAGGGGGAAAACAAAAATTAAAAATCAAAAAGAACTTTGATCGTTGTAAATGACATGACCTTGAGTGACCTCAAGTTGGTTGCTACAAACGAGGGAACAACGGAATTAACCAAAAAACAGTTTCATAAACAGAATGTAGCAACATCGGGGTATATATATGTAGCAACAGTGGTGTATATATATATATATATATATATATATATATATATATATATATATATATATATATATAATTTATTATTTTAAACGTTATTTTTTGAAGGATACTCATATTCGAGTTGATATTTTTATGCAACTACATCTACCAGCCTGAAGATTCCAAAAAGGACGTATATATTTTTGACAAGATTTCTAGAATATTCAGTCGGCCAGTAGATGTAGTTAGATAAAAAAAACAATTGTTTAATTGAAATAGGAGCTTCTGCTCGAATATGAATATCCATAAAACATAACGCTTAAACAAAATAAATTAAAAATAAAATGTAGGATATAATCCATTTACACACACACACACACACACACACACACACACACACACACACATATATATATATATATATAACAGTTTCTACGTTAATGCACCGATATTGACCACTCTTTAAAATAAATATAGCCGATTTGAAAAAATATCTAAATTACTTATTCATACATGCATCTACGTATATATCGATGTCTAGTGATATATATATATATATATATATATATATAAATAGTATGTGAGTGTATATATACATATATATATGTGTGTGTATATATATGTATATATATATATATATATATACATAGATATGTTATATATATATATATATATATACATATATATATATATATATATATATATATATATTTAAACAGGGGCATAAATGTACATACGCATATGCATTTCGTGCATTTAGATGGAAACGAGTGGGAGAGCTAAACAGAGCGAGTGAATATAGAATATATTTGGTAGAAAATAAATTACTTACATTCGAATTCACTGTCATAGTAAAAAATAAAATTTATTATGAATCTATTGTCTACTTGTGCCCGTGTTATTATGCTATGCATTTTTTCTAAATGGTCCTATAATAAATTTCCGTTTGATATGTCGTGCTCCTTATTGACCTATTATGTAATCAATACATATTAATGCTATAATGTAATACGTGATTAAAAGTTAAATATATATATATATATATATATATATATATATATATATATATATATATATATATATATATATTAAGAAAAATAAAGAAGGAAAAGACAAGGAAGAAAATGAAGAAGAAGAAAAAAAGAAAAAATTAAAGGAAGAAGGAGAGAAAATGAAGAAGAAGGAGTAAAAAGGAAGAAGAAGACTTTACTATCAGTGAGATTGTTCTTACGAATACTGGATATGTTTGGAAATGTGTTGTCACTTGATCCCCACGAATCATTCCTATATAGTTGTGGCTCGAATACACAGATCAATCAAGGGATTAAATAAAGAAATAATAATTCCTTATCAGAAACTTATTTTCTTATAAACATCTACGTCTAGGACAAAAAAAGAAAAAGGAAAGAAAAATATATAGGCACTTATCACACTGCCCTTTTCGGAATCTACTGACCATATTGCTGCTTACCTACTTGCCTGGCGTCTTCAAATGTTTAAACGGTAAATGATAGGGTTTGAAGCCAATGCATTTCAACATTCAACACTTTGTATCTGCTAGATCAAAGGAACCGAAAATAACGCAACAAAGAAACTGAAATATCTGGCTTCTGATTACGGCAAAAGACACCGCCGTTCAAACTGTCAGATACATTCTTCTAAAATTTAGAAACTCCAATGAGGTCACTGTGAATGTTTCTCTTCTGAAGTTGTTAAGTTCCATGAAAGTATCACTAATTTTATCCAAGTTTTAAAAATGTAGTCGGTTGATTTATGAGTGGTGGCATGTTCAACTTTGGACGATTCAGCATTTAATAAGCAGACAGGCGAGCTTATATATTCATATATAATTATTCATATATATATATATTATTATGTAATAATAATAATGCCTATTTGGCTTGATTTTATCTTGTACTCTAACTTTACGAACATAATTGCATGGCTGAGAACATTTACTACAATTATAGATATATACAATACAATCCCTCCAAAATCTGACAAAATGTCAAATTTTGAACATCAGTTGGGTTGATAAATTTTCAGTAACGCCTCGTATATAAGAATTTCAGATTTCTATTGTATATGAAAGGGTGCAAAATTTGATACATAGTTTCATATGTACATTGTTATTTCATCTATCTATCTATCTATCTATCTATCTATCTATCTATCTATCTATCTATCTATCTATCTATCTATATACTGGTTACTGAAAATGACTGTAGAAAGTACTTGAACAAGCTACAATAAAAGCATGAAAATATGATAGATTATTCACAATTTTGTGTCTAATACACAACACCACGTTATTCGAAAATTGGGAAAAAAGGTTAAAAATAGGTTTCTTTTTAATCAAACTTTTTTTAGATGAATACTTGCTGTGTAAATATACCGTATTAAATTAATAAATCTCTCTCTCACACTCTCGTTATCTATCTATCTATCTATCTATCTATCTATCTATCTATCTATCTATCTATCTATCTATCTATCTATCTATCTATTTGGCCAGAAATCCCTCTCTTATACAAGTTTCGTTTAGGACGATTGACAAGACACTGCGATTAAGCATTTTATTTAATTTTTCTTG